>SSSI01007559.1:0-83281 GCA_004796505.1 Oryzaephilus surinamensis | reverse complement strand
TGTATTTACGAATAAAATGTCACGTACATTATTGATATAATAGAAAAATATCACAAACTGACGTTCTTTTTCTTTTGTTATATTTATCAGAATTTCAGAAAGCATGACATAAACGAAAATTATCTTATTTCTTCAGAAAGGTATACACGTTCGACAGATATGTCATGAATAAGGATATTTTTCAAATTTTATAAAGAATGTTAAACTCTTAGTTTTAGCTCTTATTATTTGGAAATGATATGCAAATTGTTATTTTATTTGTATTTCAAGAAAAAGTTCCATTGAAGGAATTTTTGTTAAACTATTAAAATAGTTCTCTGTAGTATAAAATGAATAAATTTTTCTAATATAATGGATAATTTTTATACATATATGACTTAATTTCCATTCTTTGATAATACTTATCATGGAAATTGTTTTAATTAATCTGTTAGTAAGCTTTGTATGTAGGTTTGCGTGTTTTTAAAATATATTGATATTAGAAAAGATAAACTAATCGCCTAACCCCTTATTGGTATTAGGAGTGTTTTCTTGGAAATAGAATGAAATTTTCCACCTTGTTACATATAATTTGATATAGTTTAATTTAATTTATTTAAAATAAACAAAAAAGTTCTCAACTCAGTATATATTGTATATACAATATAGAATTGTATATATGTAGAATGATTTAATGCCTTTTATCGACAAAATCCGAGCCAAGCTGAAACATGTCACAAAATATGCATTTCACAGATGACATGTTGCTTCTTCGTATCTTATCGCTGCATGCAATGTAAATATTTAAATTTAGAAAAAAATATTTCATCGTAACCATATTGTAATATATATAGTTGTTGAAAAGGTTTTGTTCCAAAAACCTTGAAATTAAAGCGCCGGCGTCGCTGAAATTCCAATAGAAAAACTCATTGCGACGCTTTTCCCAGTTGCAAACCTACTTCCTATTTAACTTATGTATAAGAGCCACTTCAGATGTTGTTAGTTTTGTTCGGAAAACAGGAAAATGCTCGAAATTAGTGATAGATTATTAACAAAACATGCACAATTAAAATTTATTTGCATATTTTATGTACAATATGCTGAAAACCAATTTTAAATGTGCTTCAGTTTGTCACTGAATTATATTTAGAAAATTAGTATATTTCGTGAGAACATGTATTAATTTCGCCTTTATTTGGTGATAATATGGAATAATAGGGATAAATTACTTCTTATCGTATGTAATTAAGTAATAATGTGCCTTTTAGACAGTGTTTCATGTTTTTATATTTATGTTTCATATTTTTTATCATAAAAATAAAACGTAAACCCTGCAGTGTAGTTTCCACAAACAATACCCATTTTCAATTATTTTTATACTTTTGTTTAAAAACATTGTAAATAAACATTGCTGCAATTGAAGGCATAATGAAAATCCTGGTTTTCCATGGTTTCAAACTTTCAATTGAAATAAAGAATTCATAAAGCAAATATTATTTGTAATTAACCACTGAAATTGCCTTTATTTACATTCCATAACTCAAAAGTAAAACTGTGAGTGTAAATAATTGCCAATATGCAATTTGTTATAATAACAGAAATAATTTTCTTAAAATATCTTTGTGTTTGCACAGTTGGAAAGCTTTCAACTATTAATATAGATTTTATACCTGTTCGAGTATTTAAAATTCGATTAAAGCCCTGTTAACTTTATTTGTGAAATCAATGAATTGAAAATGAGATCCCCTAATAATACACATGCATGTTGGCTTGTTCTTCTCTTGTTGATGGAAATGTACGACAAACTTGTACACAACTTAAAATTTAAATTGCAAAGTCATTGTGTGAATCCGCTTAAACCGAGTTCAATTAACACCTTATTTTTTATATAATAACAATAATCTTTTATTACGTAACACACAAGCAGGTGTGAACAAGAGAAAGTAACAAATTCTTATATTCTTGTACTTGTACATGATGATTTTTCGTGTATCTATTATGTTTTATTAAAAAAGTTCAAAAGTATTTTCAAGTTTATTCCGCATTTTTACAAACTTTAAAACAAGGCTGAACTAAATTATCTAATTCTTAAACATTTCTTCAATTAATTAATAACTTAACAGTTTTTTAAAATTAAAAAATTTTGTTGAATAAAAAATCAGGCTATTGTTGTGAGCAAAACACGTATATTACTGAGGATTGGTGTAATTTGTTAAAAAATAAAAAAACAGTTTGTTCAATCAAGAGCCATTAATCATTCATATTTTTTTGCCATCGAGTACTTCAATTAAATACCAATAAATTCTGGCCCATTGTTTGACATGGCACGTTCGAATTAAATTTTGTTAATATAGAACATGAAAATAATTTAACATCAGACGACAGTTAACTGTCAAGAACAAAACTTCCGTATACCCAATCTACCATGGTGCAATGGCATTAAAGTACTAAAAACTTAACGTAATGCCGGACTCCTTCATTTATAAGAACTTTACAAATTTTCAACTCCCGTATACTTCAAACTTAATGTCCGTAAAGAACAATTAAAGAAATTTAAGAGTTGAAACTTCAACAAATTTACGTTTTATTATAGTGTGAGCTTAATAGGTATTTTTATGTGATATTTTGTTCATAAAATCTTGCTATTTTTGTCGTGTTTCTGGAAATGTCATGTACAAGAAACTATTGATAACTGCACCTTAGTCTCTTACATCAATTAACTGTCGTAATCAAAATGGAAACCAAACACACAGCAGGAAACTGAAACATCAGTTCATAAATTGGGTTGTGGAAATGGCAAGAAAACAAAGGGCTGACGTGGTTGGTTTCGTATCATGGATGTGTTTAATGATAAAGAGAACGTTCAAATCGTTCTTATTTAAATATTGCATTAATCCCTTAATTATTATTGTCGTGGCATTCACTTCCATCTGTTACATTAGCAATTAGAGTACGGTTTTTGTAAACATTTAATTATTTTGGCATTTACTTTTTTTAATTTTATATCAAATAGTATTTAAGCACAATTTTTTTTGTACACTTCTATATAGTGTTATTAAAAATGCCACTTCTCGTATAGTCATTTTTAATGTTATTGTTTTTAAAGTGATGCCGAAATGGATTTTGAAATTGACAATAATCAAATATACTCGTATATATCAATAAAGAATAATTCAATTTTCGTTATGAAATTTTCTTTCTTTTGTATTGCCGGTCGAGTATTGTTGTCAAAACGAAATCAATATGTCAAAGTTGAAATTATGGTGTATATTTATAGTTTTTGTAATGTTATATACGATTTCTAGTTTATTACAACATTGGCGCCACATAAAAAATATACTTCGATTAAATAAGAGTGATAAAAGATTATAATATTTCGTATTCATATTACTTTATTAGAATTTTAACGCATTTATAACCCATTTCCAAATAATCGTCCCTTGAAGTTTTAAATTTAACTTAAGATTTACGATTTTAGTTAATAATGAAAGAGAAACACTAAATTTTATCATATGTTTATATAAATTGGCTTTTATTTCTAATGGAAGCTATTAATCATTTTCATATACAAAATTCAGTTGCGCTTGAAAATAGATATGCCACTAATGAAGTGAATTTAAATTACGGTTATTATGCAAAACCATTTCAAAATTGTAAACACATCCATGCTTTATATCAAAATTGATTTCCCAAAAAAAGTTTTTGGATCTTCTGATCATTTTATAGAATAAGCATGCACTGAATATAAATTTAGAGTATATTACTTTTGATGTTCCTCACTGGGTTTTTGTATCACTAACTGAATTAATTCTTTTTTTTTGATAGACGAGTTCAAAAATTTAATTAAAATCATATATTTTGTTGAATTGTTTATGTTTAATGTTTATTTATTTAAATTTAATTTCAAAAACAATATTGTGTCTTGAAGCCAAAAAAATGACATAAAATTTATCTTTAAAACATAAAAAATTTAATTTTAACTTTATTAATCAAGTTAATTGGACTGTATTTTACGAATTTCATAATTTGGCACCATGTGGAATACTTTATTAACAATTTGTAAATTAATTTTTCGTTACCTGAAATATTAAGCAATAAATTAATCGCAGAAAAAATATATATTAATTCGTACTAATTATTTATTTAAATTAGGAACGATTTTATATTATTGTTTATTTATATAATTTTTAATAACATTAAATGCATCTTAACATTAAATAAATAAATATACTCGTACTATTATCACAGTTTTATTTTATGCTAAGTATTACGCAATATAATTTTAATATAAGATGTAATTTATTCGTAAAATGTACACACATTATGATGATTACATACACTAAGGTACAATAAAATTATGTGCACGTTAATATACATATATTATTCGAGAAATTTTAATGTTTATTTCATATTATTATATTAAAATAAAATTATTTATTAACATCTTGACAGTTACTTTAAACATTTGTTTATTCAGTAAAACTAGGTCTCTTATACGTACGTTGTCCTGAAAAATATTCTATTCTGGAAAATAATACGAGTATTAATCAATAAACTTAAATTTATTGTCACCTAAACTTAATTGATAAATGGAGTACTTATACTTTTGGGGCTCATGTACTTAATGGTCCCAAGCTTTCATGAAAACTTTTCAGTTTTTGTTACTTATCGACCTTAAAACACGTTACAACGAAATGTTTTTTAAATAGGAACTTTTTCTGTTAAAGTTTAATTACTTTTCGTTAGTACACAATGTGTTTGAATTGAGAAAAACAAATAAATTTTTTCAGTTGATTCGATTTATTATACAGAAAACATTACAATACAA
This sequence comes from Oryzaephilus surinamensis, assembly GCA_004796505.1. Classification (NCBI taxonomy): domain Eukaryota; kingdom Metazoa; phylum Arthropoda; class Insecta; order Coleoptera; family Silvanidae; genus Oryzaephilus; species Oryzaephilus surinamensis. The sequence goes on along the minus strand of SSSI01007559.1, from coordinate 78,474 downwards.
TAAAATGGTAATAAACTGAACAAAAAATTCAGCATTATTTTATTCGTCACTCTATACATATATATAAATTGCACTCTAAACTAAAAGAAAAAATGCTTTTCCTCCGATTTATTTTTTATGTGTGGTTATTCGTTTAGCATTACATTGTTGAAACACTTTCAGCCGGAGGTGGATTATTGTCAAACTGAAAAAATAATTCGGTTCTGTACTACTACTCTGATGCCTTGGAGTTATCGATTCAACATTCCGGTTTAAGATTATAGGGATGATGGCATCGGAGAAGCTAAGAAGAATTTTAGCATTAGTCGATGACGTTCATCTAAATCTTTAGAAAATCATACACGTGCGCTTAGCAATCTTTTATGACACCCTTCCTGTTCAGCGTTTTGGCAGCCCTTACTATTTCCAACTCCCATAGACATATGCATATATGTCACCCTTATGAAGAACAGAAAATTATGCCTTCAACTATAATTTGAAATATCATTTAGTGTCAATATATATTTTGCGTTAATTCGATTATGTTTTCGTTTCATCCAAACTTTTTGTAATAAAAACGTGTCGCATTATCTAATTAAATTGATACCCGCGATGAGTTGACGTCAAAATGGCACATTATTAATTATTATCGATAACAGAATGTAATAATAGTTATGAAAACAGTAGGAAGTACGTTATTTCGTCTGGAAACACAAAGTTTGGAACACATTCTCTCATGGCAACAAGCTCCAGCCGGATGGGGTGTAACGATAGAAATGAACCAGCAAGAGAACCACGACGCCGCCGCCCCCACAGCTGGCATAGTTCCATAGGGTCACCAGTAAGGCGGGTTAGCAGGCGCCTCCAGGGTAAAGTCATCAAGATACTATGTAAAGTTTTGTTGAAATCACTAGAGCATTTCAGATATTATATTTTATAAAATAAAATATGTGTATTGTTGAAGATAAAATACGAAATTTTAAATATAAGGTAGAAAATATGGGTAGAATCGATGTATTGCGAACTTTTGCATTAGTCATAAAAAAGTATAAATAGAAGAATTTGTATTGCAGACAAATTATTCTTAGAGTTTTAACTTGAACGATTTTCAACGTTACATAATTTAAATTATGCATTCACAAATGAGCTCTTAATTGATTTTTTATGAAATGAATATAATTAGGTACAAACATATTTACTATTTTAGCTTGTCGAGGCACGTTTCATGTTTATAATCTAACTTTTCCTTCTGGAAGAATTTTTGAATTAATAGTATAACTATTAATAGAATCAATACATGTATTAAATGCATCATTTGCAAAATAATTTAATATTTCTTCTAGAAATACTATTTTCAAAGCTTTAAATATATATTTTGGTAACAATCTTTGCATATACATACAGACGTAATTTTATTTTCTATACCTTATAAATTGGATTTCATATTTCGCTTCAGTAGAATTGTTAAAGTTCTTCAGTGGATTTTGTAACTTGGTTACATTATTTGATTAATCAGATTGAATTCAGCGAATAGGAGGTGATTGAAATAAAATTTAACACAATGAAATTGCTTACTTCAATTTGTATTTAAATAATAATACAATTTTGTATTATTTTCTAACAATAGATTTTAACGTTTTTATATTTAAACTCCTTAAATTCCGTAATTCAGTGGCTGATGAATAATTCACTAAATAATCATTTTAAAAGCTGAATAACTTCAAATGGATTTATTATAAAATTAAAAGATTCATTAAATGCATGTGAATCTCTGTGGGCAAAGGTGATATAAATCATTTAAAGTAAACTGAATCCCCGAACCCGAAGATTAAGTTTGAAATATTTTTTTTTTAAATATATGGTTTCGAAAGAAGTCTATTATTCTATTGACAAAGTGCCTGTTCTTATTTTATTGAATTCATTTCTCACGTCGGTACGTAATATGCAAAATATGTACGAGATGCTGCGAAAATCTTATTTTAATATAAACGTACTATTATAATATTCCATACCGTCTATTCGATGGTATAATTTTAATATACAGAAGAGGGAAAAGCGTAATATTCAATAGCATAACCTGATGGAATCCATCTATGGAAATTAACATACTGACATGTTTTAAATATGATTACAAAATTAGAAATTTATATGGAAACGTAGGTGGATAAAATTTAGAGTATTAAATTTGTTTTCCCGTGTTGTATTGTGCTGTATAGGTATTATGTATTTTGATAATCCAATTTGAATTTACACGAAAACCTATACCCAAAACCATTGCCAACCCAAAATTTAATATTGGATTTTTACCTATATCCAGTATCCAGTCGATAGAAAGTAAAAGTGGTTCTATATATGTATACTAAATATCCATATATATCATGTATGCTTTTATTTTAATCTTGCAGCTTATGTGCGTTTTTAGCTAGTAATTTCCGATTGAAAGAGTACGCTTACAACGTACCTCTATGGAAATTGTTCATTCATCGTCTAATCATTCAAATTCATTCTCTTTCACATCTATGAATTATAATATATTTTTTTTCTCTTTCACAAGAATATAAAATGCATATCCTTGTATTTTACGTGTAATGAAACGATAACAACATTAATTCAAATCAATAATATAGCACAAAGTGTGTGGCACGTAAGGTAGGCTGAACTTACCTTTTAACTTACCTATTATTATTGTAATTTAAATATAAGCACCCACGCACAAATTTATTCAACAATTCAACAGATTTGTAACTCATTTTAATGATATTGTACACACACAGTGTGTATGGTGGTTATTTTATAAAAGCAAGTATACGAGTTTGTATGCGCTTAAATTTTAATTTAATTGACTGTTGTTTATTTATGTTTCTCATAAATGACAGTAATATATGAGCTAACGATTTATATTAGGGGTACAAAATGAAATTAATGACTTTTACAATTGTTGGGTAATGTTTAATGAATGTTTCTCTCTATTTCCAAGCTACAACTTTCATGTAACTGTTGTAAAAAAAAATCTTTAAATTACTTACGTATTTAATTTAGTACTTTTTAAATCGTTTTGCTGCCAATTTCAAGTAAATATTTACAAATCTTTATTGTATGTTTATCTGTTGTAAATATTTGATTTGTGATTTTATTTGAAATTTGTTTTCTATTGCAGCTCAAGCAATGGATGGTCAACGAGCTTTAGAACTGATGCCTTTGTTACAAGAACGTTTAGTCATACTAACCGGGGGTAGAGATCGTAGAGGAGGACCAGTACTGTCTTTTCCAGCTAGTCCTCGAAGGGAACGTGCCAAACCGGAGGATTACAGGAAACTTTTGCAATACCTCATGTCTATACCAAAGTAAGAACAGTTGAATGTTCTTTCTATTGCGTTTTTCATAAAAACATATTTACTCTTCCCTAAATATTATAGTACCATGGTAAAGTACTTAAGATATTTATTAGTAAATCGGAACAGCTAAGCTTCTTGTCATTTCTGATTAATGTAAATTTAATAAAAGGTATTTAATTTTGTTGTGTTATATTAGTCCCATAGTTCATAGTAGTTAATTAATCATAAATACAAAACCCGAAATTAATTAAATTTTAACCAACTCAAATATCGATTCGATAGTAAATTTTACTAAGACAGTGTAAAATGATTAATTTAATAAAGAAATTTTTCCTTTTATTATGGAAAAGAACGTTATAGGATATTGAGCAGAAATTTTTTGTTGGAAATGTTTTGAAAGGATTCTAAATAAGTGACAAATATTTATATAAGAATACTCGTATATCTAATGGAAACACTTCCAACGTAGATTTTTCTACAAAAAAAAAACGGTATGTTGTAAGTTTGAAAGAAGTCTTCAAGTCAACGACATTGAAAAACTTGGCATGTATATTCACATTTGTGAGATTGTTTTGTCTAGGAAAATAGCATTAACTCTTATAAAAACCATTAAATTGTATAATAATTTAATTACGTTTTCCTTGTAACTAATAGTTTGTTATTACAAAGTTGTAATTATTATTACTGTTTACATTACCTTGATTTAAAGTTTTTTTTAATAAACTTACGTTATGGATGTTATACTTCAGAAGCAGTTTATAATCATACCTAGTTGGGATTATAATCCCGCTAAATTTATTACCTTAGTCAAATTATGTTATTGTTTTCTCATCAATTTTCTTTAACGATTAAATTAATTCATAAATAAAGTGTTTTCCATCCCGGCTCTTTTATAAATAAATATTTGCATATGTATACTGTGTTTTATTAGTAAACTGAAACTTTTTTTAATTTAGTATTGTTAGAACTTTTATAATTATTTAAACAAATTTTCATTACTTGGTTTATTTTAAATTCCATTATAATATTTAACAAATTTCAATGAATAATTTATGCGAATTATATCTAGATCATATTTAATCTAAGTTTATTTGAACAGAAATACAGAACGTTGTTTTGTAAAAAATAAATTCACCTAATTACACAGTACATCAATTAAAAACTACCGAAGATTAATAGAGACAGTAACCTAATTATAAAATACTGTAAGTTTTCCGTTTAAATTTAATTTATCAAGGAATAAATCATTCTCGCTGATAATTACCCTGAGGACATCGAAAAGTAAATTAATAACACTTCCAGCTTAATTTTCAATTAAGAATCGACAGATGGAGAGCTTACGCGGATTTAAACTTTTTACAAAATTTATTCAAGCATAAAAATTTCATTTCTTATACCTACCTTAAAAATGGTTTCACTGGTTTATTATAATATATAACTTGAGAACAAAAAAGAATAAACGAATTCAATATTTAAATATTAAAAGTACTTTTTTCTCAACTACACTCGTAACAATTTTCTCTTATAACGTTTTTTTGTGCATTTATGTAAAACTTTGTAAACGTTTTAAACTTTAATGTATTCTTTATAAAGCATATGCCCATTATTTAGGCATACTACTTAAAATAACTGCTAAAAGTTTTATCTTTCATTTTTAAAATCACTTTCAGTCAGTTTCCGTTTACTTAACAACACCCTGTTTACTTTTTTGCAGTGACGAAGCTCGAGCCTTAGGTTTTACCGTTCTAGTGGATATGCGAGGAGCAACATGGTCAACAGTAAAGCCAATATTAAAAGCATTGCATGAGCATTTCCCTCCGGGTGTCGTTCATCAAGCTCTCATTATTAAACCAGATAATTTTTGGCAGAAACAAAGAACGTCACTTGGATCACATAAGTACAAATTCGAGGTAAAATATGAAAATTAAATGTTTTTTTCTTTCTTCGTTCTGTAAACTAATTTTAAACAAAATTTTTACAGACAAATATGATAAGTATAGAAGGCTTGCCAAAAGTAATAGACTCAAGCCAGTTGACGGGCGATTTAGAAGGTACGCTAAGTTATGATCATGCTAGTTGGCTGGAAACTAGACTTGCGGTAGAGGATTTCGCGTGGCAGGCAGCCGATCTCTTAGATCGACTGGATGATTTACAAGAGGATCTTGCCAGAAATGACTTTGCTGACGATGTTAGTGGAGCCAAACATAAGATCGATAATCATAATGATATAAAAAAGAAAATCATGAAGGCGCCCGTAGAAGATATCGATTTACTCGGTATGGAGTACGTAGTTCAATTAAACATGATTGTTTATTAAATTATTGTAGGTAAACGAGTGCTCCAAAAGGCCTGTGGCAACGATACTGGTCAAGGGGGCGGAGGGGGCGGAGGTGGAGGTGGTGGAGGTGGTGGAGGTGGCGGCAAGGATCAAGAAACACAAACAACTACTAGTCCAGATATTGTAGATATAAAAACTTTAGTTTTACAAAATTTAGAAGCTGTGCATGCTTCACAACAACATCTTTTGCAATTATGGCACCATAAAAAACTTAAATTAGATCAGTGCTTCCAACTTAGGCTGTTTGAACAAGATTGTGAAAAGGTAATATGGTTATAATTGATTGGGTAAAATATTTAAATTTGTTTCGTTGTAGATGTTTGATTGGATCTGTCATAACCGAGATGTGTTCCTATTAAAATATGTTGAAATTGGCCATACATTTCAGTTAGCTAAACAACTACAAGAAGAACACCAACATTTTACAATGAGTTCTATGAATGTATATGTTAACATTAATAGAATCTTATCGGTAGCTAGTCGGTTAATTGAAAGTGGTCATTATGCGGCAGCACATATTCGTTCTGTTGCTAGTCGATTAGATAGAGCGTGGAAAGATTTTGCTGCTGGTTTAGATGAAAGGACGGCTGTTTTAGCATTATCAGTGATATTTCATCATAAAGCTGAACAATATGTGGAAAATGTGCCTGCCTGGAAGTCGGCCTGTGAAAATACTAATATTCCAACAGAAATTATGAAAATTGAAAATAGTATACATCAGCATCAAAATTTATACGAGTCAATGTGTTTATCTTATACCGAGGTAATAATTTATACCGAATTTAATTTATACTCACAAAAAAACGGCTAATATGTTTTCAATGTATACTCTAATTAGTGAAGATTCCAGTTTGAAATAATTAATCCAAGAGTTTTGTTAAATGTATAATACGAGTAGTTTCTTTCCATATACCAATTTTGTTGTTTTCCTAAAACTCAATTTTAATTTTATAAAATATTTATTGTTATACAAATATACAAATTAATATTATCACAGATAGGTAATAATTGTGATGTGAACTTAAATAAGTAAAAAACTTTGAAACATGTAAGAAGCCGTTAATAGGAATAATTATAACTTCTTATTTGACTTTGTTAAACAAACCTGAAGTAATTATATACGTACATATACACTTAAAAGGAAAATTACTTTTGTATAACAGTTTATCACTTTTAATAAAAATGATCAGAATTTCCCACAAAATCGTTTCAAAATAAAAAACAAAACATCTGTTTTTATCTATATAAACTATAAATAAACCAACATAAATCTTAATGGATATTAATTATATTTTTTGCCAATAATTGCAATCGAATAAATTAATATGTATTTTGAATTTTAAATGAATGTTAATTAATTACGATTTATAAGTAAAATGTATTACTGATGTGGTTATTTGCAGTAGGAGTTTCTGAACTGTAAAAAATCTAAAACGATGAAAAAAAAACAGAATGCTTAAATTTCAATTCACCCTGCACATAACTAAACAGCAATATGTATTTTTCAAAAACTAAGTGTCTAAATTAATGTTTCCCAGGTTTACAATTCTTATCAATCCTTATTAAACGGATTGGATGTGATGTTACAAGTGTGCCATAATGTGTCTACGGTAATGGATGATAAGGATCATTCATCAAATATAATAATTAATGTATGCAGTGATTAATATGTATTTTTTTACTCACTTTTCTCCGTATACTATTTTCATTCTAAAATATTGAGTGGGAGCTTCTGTTCTATTTCAATTACCTATAATAGATCAAATTGAATGTATATAGGAACTATATTAATTTTAAGTAGGTTTATATTTAATATGTAACAAATTGTAATGATATGGTGTTGGTTGGTAACAGGTTCATAGTACGAGTAAGAAACTTCTCTATCAATTAGACCACTTGGTTCAAGTCTCCAATCAACCGGGAATTGAGAAAAAACATGTAAATATTATTTTACAAACTAATGTATAATTAATGTATTTACAATCAATCTACTTCTAAAATATTCTATGCATGATACAAAACAAGATTCATATATAACTGTCTTGTAATTTATCCAAAATAACCATAGTATAATTTTATTTCACATTGTTATTCGTTTTATATTAAAATCTATTCAATACGTTAGGGTGAAGGAACGAATTATGAAAATAGACCAACAGGAAATCCAGCAGCTGATTACAGTGAAGGTGCCAGTCACGTTCTAGCAGTAATCCATCAAATTTTAAATCATCATCGCACATTAGAACAAAAATGGCATGCAAAAAAAATCAAAATACACCAAAGATTGGCCTTACGTTTATTTCAGGAAGACGTTAAACAGGTAATTTTCCTCACAAGTGTATTGATGAAAATATTTCTACAGTGTCGTTGGTTTCTTAGGTATTGGACTGGCTTTCAAAGCATGGAGAAGTTTTTATAAGAAAAAATACTGGCATAGGGAGAAATTTACAGAAAGCACGAGTGTACCAAAAAAGTCATGAGCACTTCGAAAATGTCGCACAGGTGAGTAAATATTTTACTTTCTTATTTGTTTTGTGCAATTCTATCTTTAAGTTTTGTATGCACTTGTGCATACAACAAATCCAATAAATTTTGAATAATATAGGAGCAATATTACTTTCTAGTTCAAAGAAATAAGAAATTCTTGAGTTTCGTTTAACTATTTCAGTGATTTTTTTAGTATTCTAATTAAACCTGTTAATTGTTGATAATTATAATAATGACTAATTAGTCCGTACTATGTTTGATGAAATACTGGTACTTTCCATTATAATTAAGGTCTTTATTTCCGTTTTTTAAAGTGCATTTTGTATAAATAATAAATAATAGAAAATGATTAGAAAGAAATGGTGTGAAAAGCGGTTTTGCTTTGCTTGTAGTGCCATAAAATCGATAAATGTTATTTTTCTTTTGTTTATGCATGTATTGTTTGTTTTCTATTATACTATTCACACTACTTATTCCACTGTTTCGCATATCAATGTGTAGAGCATTTTGCAAATTGTTTATTTTCAAAAGTTTCAATTTACATATATTTTTGTATTGTATGCATAACAATTGCAAAACTAGGATACGGTTTACTAGATACATCTCTTAACGTATAATCTTAAAATAACCCTCACAGGCATTTCCTTTTCAAGCCAAAGTTTTAATGGGGATGTCTTTGATATTATTATTGTATATAGGGATACACCCTATACGATAAGAAGATTGATGTGTAAATAGGTGACAATATTTGTCGCATTATCAATTTGTATTTGGATGAGATATGAGTATTATGTTTTGAAAAAAAATACTCCTACTATATTAGATAAATATACGGTAATTATTTTTTAATTATGTAGTATGATTATTTTAAGCTTTTTTAACCATTTTAAAAAACTTAAAATGAAATGGACATATTTTAAACGTGAACAAATATACAAATTGACAAAATTTCACGACCAAGAGGCGGATGGCCCTAGCAACGTAGCAACCAGCTACCACCAGGAGAAGGCATCCTCTTGCATGCATATTCCGGCGCGCGCAATATTCTCTTTCGCTGAATACAGAAACTTAGTGGGTGCTCCTCACCAACAGTTAACGAATGACTCTGTTGCGATTCAAACTAGTTGCACTGGTTTGTTTCATGTGGTGTCCTCCTTTGAAACCAATTAATTTACCAATTTAAAAACGCCGCGCACTTTTCTTTCACCCACTAGCCGCATTTACTATTTTTTCAAATTAATGAAACATTTAAAAGAAAAGGGAAATTTTAAAAAGGAATTTTGCGTGTCAATGGTGTTTGTATAGCAATGTAAAAGATTAGCGTGCTTGGATATCGTTACATTCAACAGGAAGGGTTAAATAACAGGGTGCAGTTTAATATTTTTTCGACATAAAGCTTATATTTTATACATTTTTTTGCTTTTGTGTGAGTTATGGCTGTGATAAGAATTGTGTGCGTTGAACTGTTTCCAAAAAGAAGTGTTTGCGGACTTTAACTTTTTAAACTGAAACATACAACTATCTTAATTTTGTGATAGTGTAACAGAAACAATGTTTATACATTTACCGATGAGACTATACTACCTGTTGTAATACTTCAATGCGAGATATACTTACATTGTAATTTGCTTGCAACAGTTTTCAATAAATTCAAGTTATCAATACTTAAATATACCTTGTTCTTATTGGAAAACAGGTAACTGGATTTTTATTTGTTATGCATAAGGAGTTTTTATTATCTATAATATAAACTATCCTATCTATTGCTTAGAAAATATTTAATTACTGTGGGTATTTATTATTCCAATTAGAATAAACAAAAATATCAACAATTGCTTTCAGTGAAAGTCAAGATGATTTGTGAATTTATTTATGTGTGCGTAACGAAGCTCATTGATTTAAAAATTTGTACTATTCTGCTAAAAACAATTAATACATAATTTTAAATTGAACGTTTTGTTTTCTACAATAACAATGGCTCTTATGTTAGATTTTCTTTGTCAGCAATTATCGTAACCTTTCAAATTACTTTTAACTTTGTACACTCAAATAATTTTGAAACAAGTTGATTGGAAATTAAATAATTTACAAAGTGTATGTATGTTTTGTAATTTAGAAGAATAAAAAAGCGTTTAGATATACACAAAACAAAAGGATAGATTTTTATTTAGGTGTTTATATACCATGGATCCTGTTCGTATATTGAACACTTTGTTTTAGTTAGTTGATTTAAACAGATATAAAAGCGAATTACAAAATTTCTATGGCATGAAAATCAGGTTAATCAATATAGTATATATTTATTTAACATAAAAAGATAAATTTATTCTTCCTACAGATAAATCCATATTCGTTTTTATTTGTTTACAATAAACATATATTTGTGTAATAGAAATTATGTAATATTTTTTGTTTGGGTTTTTTTATTACTAACTTTGCGGACTTTATAAATTTATTTTAATATCTGAACTTGATCTATAGTTATACTATATTTATCTACAAATCAGTTTGTAATAGTAGACATTTTTTTCGAAACATAAATTTGTATTATAAAAATAGATTTCGAAATAAATAACAACATTGGAACATCTGTAAATGTGATATTTGACACGAAAGCCGTTAGTCACAGTGAAAGATGTTTTTTAATCATCAAAATCTGTAAATCAATCAGTTGTACACATAAATATTAATATAAATAGGCACCTATTCATATCACTGTTTGAATTAAACAAAGAATAATATTTCAAAAGATATTATATATAGAGCTTTTCCAAAATAAAAATTTAATAGCCATTTTCATAATCAAACTTTAAAGTGGCACTTAAATATGATCGATTCAATATACTATAAAATAACACAATAGCTTCTTTTAAAAGTAATATTTAACAACCCTGTAATGCAATTTAAATTCAAGTTATAATCAGTTGAAAAATAAAATAAAATAGACTTAACACATACAAAATAATAAAGTGTGAAAGAAGTAAAGACTCTTAATTAATATTTACACTATACTTCATATATGTATATAAAAGGATTAAAAGCGAGTATACTTACATTAAATATAAAAATAAAAATATTTTGATGTTATTAAACTAAGACAATTTCATTCTGAGTGGTTGATGGCGTATAATTTTTAGTCTGTTTATTTTATATTGTCTTGTTTCATAAATGTTAATGTACAGTTGGTAAAATTCGACGAAGCATAACAACCATAATTTCAGGTATAGTATACTTGCACATGATATTAAAATAATTCAGATTACTGTATCATTTTTATCTTAATCATAAATGTTTATGTTATATCCGTTTTATCATTGTAAACATCTAAAGTTTTTATTATTAAAATGTCACTGGCATATTCTTTTAAGTTGCTGACGGTAAATCTATTTAATATATATTTCTATATGCGGGTTTTTAAATATTTTTGATGTGAGGGGGTTTGATATGAATCGTACATAGGCTCCCATACGATTTTATTGTTTTGTTTTACAGAAAATACAACTGGAAAAATATAAAAAAGTATGAAGTATTGGATTATTAAAGAGCTTAATAAAAGGTCTAATATGCTTTTTTTGTTCAATGAATGTGTAGAATCTTTTTTTTATTTTTATACAAACGTTTTAATGGACAATATTTTCAGCATGTGTGCGTCATTATCCCATATCCCCTGTTTTGGGCTTTAATTGTAAAAAAACGTATTTAGGCTCCTATTTTAAAAGAATTAAATAGAAACACAACATAATATAATAAAGCAAATACAGCGAATAGTTGTATTTTCGTTGAATATAATATAAGCAGGTGTAATATTAATGAATATTTGTGCTGACATAGTGTTTTCAACCCCCTTTATCAATGGCGAGTCTAATTTTTATAAATAAAAACATGTGTCGTTTAACATCTGTCACTCGACCTTTCAAAAGCAGAATTGCCTTACTCAAAAAGGGAAAAATTTAAAAGAAATACCGTTGAATAATGAATTTCATATATAAAATTGATCGAATAAATGAAAGATAATAATTCTTATAGACTTAGTTAAATTGCCACTTCATCATATTTTTCAAGATAAAAATAAATACTCATTCGTTTTTCAAATAATACCACTGTCATTACCTAAGATGGAACATTTGACTTAAATAGCTTTAGACAGTAAATGAAGCACAGCGTAATCTCTATAACGGGGAAGCGTGTCGAGTATGGTTTATACACATATATTTGAAATCCCATCCCCAATAGAAACTGACAGAAACATTTTCAAATAGATACGTTAAAGAGCATCGTTCAGAAAACTTATCCATATATATCCCTTGATGGGTTTGTTATACTTTGCAGGAAGTCGACAATTGCACTCGTGCGGACTGCGTGTAATTAAAGAGGGTATTCAGTGTTGTTGAACATTGCAGACTTTTTCTAATCCTTTCAAGAACAATTCTAATTAATGTAGATGAGTATATAGTATTATCGAGCTTTTTACATTGAAAACTAAGAAAATAGTATTTAATATATACAATTTTGCGGATTATAATGGGATGCAGCAGGTGGTTATACAGGAACAATGTTAAATTATTTCCAAATGGTAAAAAGAAAACAATATATATTGTAAAGTAATTTATGTTGGGAAGATTAAGGGTAAATGGCCGTCGACCTTGGACAACAGTTCAGTTCCTGATCCTGCCACATCCTAGGGGAATCAACGTACTTCTCCCGACCGTGGAAACAATCAATATTGCTAACTGCTCTTTATATTTCACTCGTGCTTCTATAATGAATAATGTCGTCATTCATTTTTTACCAAAAATTTGAGTCACCTTTTTACATTTTATAAAGAATAATTTATTAAAAGTTAAACACTGTGTCCGGCATAATTAATAGGAGTATCATTTTTTTTGGTTTATAATATTTTGTACTCTTATAATATTATATGTATATATTTGAATCGGCCATACTGTAGCCATCATTTATAATATGCGAACGTTTTGAATCCTGAAGCTAAACAAATTTATTACGTATATGCATAAGCAAAGATGAATTTTATGTATCAAATTAAATGAGATAGATGAACTAAAACATCATTAATTAATTTTGCCTTGGAGGCATGATTCTCCCTAACAAAATAGAAATTTCAACAAAGCAGTTTTTCGTTAGTGAATTTATAATTCACTTCACTGGTTACTAATTAAGCATTTTATATGTATGTACGTAGATGTAACACAGAGATACATATTTACTGCTTTCATTTAAAAATTCATGTTTTCCTTTAGATTCTATTTTGTATAGTTATATAACAAATTTAATTGGATTTGTGCATATTTTTTCTCTTCATTGTCAGACTTTAATATTACTATAGAAGTAGATGTGCTGTTATTGCCTGGTGCAGCTGCAAATCAAACGATAATTCAATAGTTTTCTTCCCCCAGAAAGCAATATTATTGAAAGATTAGATTATTGTCTTGCACCCCATATACATAGGATTCTACTAGTTTAGGGGCAGAGTTTTCCTGACAAAGTGTTGTATAGTTATTTGATTGTGGACGAAAAAAAATTAACTCAACACGTGACGCCTACATAAAACTGGACTATAAAATATTTTTCAATTTCACAGGCACGTGACTTTTATATATGTAAAAGTAATTTCGAATTTGTATCATTGTAATTATTATGTCTATTTACATTTCTTATTATTAGAGACTTTTATATATTCAGTTTTTATTAGATATAAAATATTTAGTATGTACATATTATATTATTTCATATAATGTGATAGTGGATTAGTAGGTATAATATATATTGTTAAATGCCACTCATATAATAATTCTTGGAAAAGAAAATACTACTTGAAGTGTTTCAAATAAAATAACTATATTATTATATGGTTCAGCAATTCAATATAACTTGAATGTAACCTTCACAAAAATTAAATGTCAACAGCACATTTTTACTCTTGTTTATTTATTTTCTTCAGAAAATCTATTCCTTTATTTTTCATTAATCAACGAAAGTAAATGGAAATATATCGTAAAAAGAATTTAATCTTCTATTTAAATAATGGTTCACTGACTTTATACAAATTTACGACAATGAAAGCGAAATTAAAATTAACATACAATATTTATTTACTAAAGTTGTAATGCAAACTAATGACTTCTTGTCTACACCGGAAAGTAATTATTTTTTTTTAATCCTTGTGGATTTCTTCACAAACTTATCCTGTTATTTACTTTATGATAAACTAAATGTAGCAAACATTGTAATTTCATATAACATTTGCATATGAAGAATTATTAGAGAATTTTCAATGAAATTTCAAAGTGCAACTAAAATTGATATTTTCAATGGAATTAACACTATATGTATCTACAAACAACTCACTTAATTCGACTTCATAATGATAATACTTGTAAAGTGGAATAACTTCAGGCTTGCCGAAGGCGAAAGAAACTATAAATATGCATAAGTATTATCAATTTTATTTCAATTATCGTTTAACACTGTTCACTAGAGGTATTGATACCATAAATTAGATAATAATTTATAATAGTGTAACACTTAGAATAATTGCATAAAGTGACGAATCTAGATCGGTGTTTGTCGATATTACAAAAATGTATAATACATAATAAGCATTTATTAATATAAAAATGGATTTCCGTTTAACTGTTTAAATACCACATGGAGAAGCGGATACAATTAATTCCTTATTTATATCTATAATATTCTTTGGAAATCCCAATACTTTTCACGTAGGTAGTAAAAGAAAAATTCTCAACAATAAATTAATAACTAAAAGCTAGAAGCTTCTTTCGTATTTTTATACATTTTCATAAATTTTATATATGATGGGTATAAACTCACTCTTTTTTGTTCCTGTTAGAACTATTAGATAATACATATACGTATACTATTATGTTTGTTATTCATATACATATATGTATATATATTATATATTATACTCGTACATTGTTTATTTTATTATAAAAACGCACTAAAAGCAGATGTAAATACACCAGAAATTTTTGTTTTAACAAATTTCTGTATATATTTTGTATTACATAAATCTTTGTTTATTTACCCTACTTACATGAACTTAAGGCCGAAACACCTAAATATTATAAAGAAAGAACATAAGAAAACTAGGTAAAACGCTATATTACGGGATCATTAGTACAAATATCACGTTTTTGTACTTTATTGATAAATAAAAACATTAGCAGGATACAAGCTTTTCAAGTAACTGACAGAAAAAGCTTCATTTGAAGAAATATCTCAAACTTATAAATAAGTAGAAACGTATTAGCACATGCTACAGTTATTTTATTAATACCTATACATTTACAGAAATATAGAAGAGCATTTCATGTTTTAAATTGAACGTCTTAAGCATTGATGGTCAAATGCATGGCTGGTTTATTTAAAAAAAGAACTGATTTGTCTGTAAATAACAAACATATTAATATTTAAATAACATTTAAGTTAGAAAAATATTGCATTACTATTTTAACATATTCAATCGATTGACGTTGATAAATTCAACGTAATGTTTTTGATTAATAAATTAAAAAATATTAAAAATAAAATGATTAATTGCCAGATGAGTTTGAATATAAATTACAGATTGTTGGATACGTTTGGATTTTAAACATATGTAATAGATTGATTATAGAAATAAACTGGGTAACATATCGTATTTAAATTACGTTTACCTATAATTCTTTCAAAATATATTTAAATAAAAGTTATAGTTTTTTAAAGAGCCCAATATTTATTCACCTTCGACTTTAAACACGTAATAAAACTTTTAAAAATGGCACGCATGATTTATTTTCAATTTAAAGGGGTCCAAATTTAGAATCCTCTCGATATTTTTCTTGTACCCTATTCAATATTTTGATATTCTTTGGTAAATATAGCGAAAAGTCGTCCTTTTTTAACAAGATGCTATTTTTAAATAAAGGGGGCTAAAATCTCCCTTATAAATCCAAACCAGAAGTTCGAATCGTCTATGATGGTTTGGTTTGGATATAAAGTGTGTGCATTAGACACATACAAGATAAACTTTAGTTGTTGTTTATGTAGTAAGTGAATGAAATTGAAGGGTGACTAGAAATGCTTTATTTACTTTTTATTTATGTAACAAAACGTGGATTTAATAAATTTGAAAGGAAATTGAAATGATGAAGCTTGTTTTTTTCTATGCATGTATTATTAAGCAAACATGAACAGTGGTTTAATTAATAAAAATTGAGTGTATTCCAAACACTAACATTAGTTGAAAATTGATTCATCTAACATGATTAAAGCAAACACTGTCTTCTTAGAAATTGATTTATTAGAATTGGTTCCATTGAGAAGTATTAAAACCGGAATAGTCCACTTAATATTTAATTTAGTTTCTCTATATTTTGACGGTTAGTTACAGTCAATATTTTTGTCAATTTAACTTTTATTTCACAAGGGGTTTCAATTTTATATGATACAAATTCAATAAAAAAATATAAATAACATCGCATGTCGTACTTCTATAACAATACTCATACAATATCTCTTTTTTAAATATAAAATATATTGAAAAAAAGAATAAAAGTGAAATAGAAAAAAGTTTATTAGAAAATTGATTTCGTTATACTAATGATATAAAAGAACTTTCTGATAGGGTGCGTAATCTTTTACTTTCATTCGATATCTTTTTATTGCCAGATCGTTAAATGAACTTAATTACAAATAAAGTTTTATCTTTTGTAATATTATGTGGCTTTTAGCTATGTATGAGGTAATTTTATATTACGTTGCTGTACACAAATGTAATATTGCTGGCTGTACCCGTATACACTTCAAATGAAAATTTTTATTTCTGAACTAGAAAACTTTCTATTAATATATTCTGCATTTTTTGTACTTCAGTTGCAAAACAACTTCAGAAAGGGTTCAGAATTTAATTTCTTTTATTTTATTATTTTTTTTTTGTAGAACACATACACAAACACTGAAAAATTATTAGCCGCCGCCGAAGAATTGGCTCATACTGGTGAATGTGCCCCCGATGAAATTTATTCTGTTGCCCATGAACTGGAGGCCCATGTAAGATCATTTGCAGCACGAGTTGAACAAAGAAGACGCAGATTGGATCTGGCTGTACTGTTTTACACCCACGAAAAAGAGCTTAGCAATTGGGTTGATGAACTCAGACAGGAACTCCAAAGTGATGAGAGTATTGCAGAAAGTCTTGAAGCCACTGAGCGATTGTTAGAACAGACGGCACAGCACAGGGACCAAAGTTTGGATGCATGTGCCTCGACCATCGCCCAAGGGGAAGCTTTGCTGCAAGAACTCAGGTAAGATAGAATCTAAAGCTTTTAAAGGTTGGATTTCCTTTTTAGATGATTTATTTATTTTATTCGTGTTATATCTGATCATCATCAAATATAATTAATGTTATGTGCAAATATTATTAAATTTGATAAATTCAACAGTTGAAACATTAATTGAGATGCGA
Organism: Oryzaephilus surinamensis; assembly: GCA_004796505.1. Lineage (NCBI taxonomy): Eukaryota > Metazoa > Arthropoda > Insecta > Coleoptera > Silvanidae > Oryzaephilus > Oryzaephilus surinamensis. The sequence goes on along the minus strand of SSSI01007559.1, from coordinate 60,848 downwards.
GCTTTTGAATAAAAAATTTTATATACTAATGGTCTTTATCAATAAATAAATTAACTGAATAAAGTTATAGATATAGCAGTCTTTGTTAAATTCATTTGGATTTAGATGAGAATAAATATATATGCCAATTAAAAAGAAATGAAAACTTGTTTTTCTATACAATGAATAAATCTTCTTTATTTTATGAACTTGAATTCCAGGTTTTTGACATAAAGAGTTTTACAAACAAACTTTTTAATTATATTTAAATTTATAGATCAATGAAATTGTAATTAAGATAAAATGTTATTTTCTACAATGTACGAATTGAATTAAATCCCGTATATAAAACGTGAAACGTGAAACGTGTAACATTTTCAGATATTTTCCAGCAATTGTTTCCACTACCACAGTACCTAGTAAAATATTCTCGTAAGACTATAAAATAATTTACCATAAAAGAGAATCCACAGTCTATTACAGTTATTTCTCTATTTTGCATGCAAATTACTTTTAATATATGGTTTACGTTGAAAATAAATTCATTGGGGAAATTAACATGCATTCAACGATTATTATTTTTTTTAATTGTAGAAAACTAAGAGACTCCATTAACTGACTTGTGGTTATAGCTGTCGTAATTACATGGAAAATATTGTTTAATACAAATTTATCATAAAAAAATTAATTGAAAACACAGAAATATTATAGGTACTGAGATGTTGAAAATTAATATTATTGATATTGGTTTATAAAAAGATATTGAATTATATGTACATAAAATTATACCATTCAATTGCATTTTAGAGTAAATGCATTTGAGAAACTGTTTTAAATTAATATTTGAAATACGTATTACCCTTGAATGCGCCGCGCCGATTTATTGCTAAAGAAAGTATAAAATAATGTAAATCATTGATGAAATCCAATAATTAAGTCAAATGATCGTTCCATAAAAAAAAAGAAATTTGCGATAATTTAACATGCAATGTTACTTACAGATGTAAGAAAGTAATTAGTGTTAAATATATGTGCCCACATACGTTGTTGATAAACTAGTATTAGTTAAAAAGTTATAATTTGTACAAAAACTTAATATTAATATGAGTTTCTATTAATAAATGTGAAGTTCACTAATTATATTTTCTATTGAGCTTATTAATAGTTAAATTAAAATTACTGAATTTGTAATACTGATAGAGATTTTCTTACTTTTTGTGAACAATAGAAAGTACGTTAATAGTTTAAAAATTGATAAAAAAATTGTGGTCATACAGTTTAAATATTTATGCAAATATAATAAAAAAATTAATTAACACATCCACTTCTACATAATCTGGGTTATGTACACCAAAAGTAGATCATTACAACAAAGTTGGAAATCACGTTCAAACAAGATATATTTAACATAAATGAAAATTTGAATTTACACTATACTATATATGGCATTTTGTGTTTTTATTTTAATAATAAGTTGTATTTACGCTGCAGGTAATAAACATACTTCAATATTACATTACAGTATTAGTTAACAATTTTTTATTAAGAAATTATTATTAAAATCTGATTAGATTATAACACGATTAAATATAACAGTTGTGGCCTGTGAATATATTAATATTTAATTCTTCGACTGTGTCTCGTTTTTAATATTTGTTTAAATGTATGTTGTATCTTTGGATGTTTTGTTGAAAGATACTGCAGACAATGGAGTAGCATTCTTATGTTAACTAGTTATAAGATTGGAACAGCTTCTCAGAAGTGCAAAACAGAAAAGTATTAAATGACTCATCGACGTTGAACTCCGCGTAGACAAGTTTTGATATAAGAATTAAATTGAATATATCAAATGTGTTTCAATTTTTAAGTTAGTACTATAATCACATTTAATTGGTAAATTGTAAATTCATATTACGTTTCTAGTATTTTAGTCATGCTAAGTTGAATCGTAGATTAGAACCGGTTTAAGTTAAATTAATATGATTGCATGTATACCTTTATTTAGTAAATAATAATAAAACGTTTTAAATCATTCGCTTAATCATTTTTCTAAATTGATTACAGAACCATTGGTGACATGGACTCCACTGGTTCAGTATCAGCTGTTGAATCTGCATTAGATAGACTAGCGAAACAAAGAAACGATTTAGAAGAATTGTGGGCAGCTCGAAAGTTGCGACTAGATTTATGTTTACGGTTGCGTCTTTTCGAGCGAGATGCCCTTGAAGTTTCGTCCCAATTAGAGATGTGGTCAGAGGAACTGCAACACAGCGAATTAACAAGAGATATTGCCAAAGCTGAACAGTTTTTAAGACTGCATAATGAAAGTGTTAGTCAAATGCAAAATACAACTTACCAAGTAATTCAACAAGGTCAAGAATTAGTACAAGTTTTTGAAAATTCTGGTATTTGTGTTATGGCAGATGCCCAATATAATGCTCAAACTCGTGTACAAGTCTTATTAGAATTTCTACACGACCGTCAAATGGATTTGGAAGATTTAGCAGAAATGAAACGTCTTAAACTAGAACAGTGCATACAATTAGGACAATTTCAGAATGATGCTAATCAAGTAATAAGTTGGATAAGAAATGGTGAATCTATGTTAATGGCTAGTTTCACTATACCGAATAGTTTATCAGATGCAGAATTATTAAAAAAGGAACATGAACAGTTTCAAGTGGCCATAGAGAAAACTCATACGTCTGCTGTACAAGTTAAATATAGAGCAGATGCTCTTATTAATGCCAATCATTATGATCCACAAAGTATTCGTGAAATATCTGAAGAAGTGACAAAACGTTGGCAACAATTAGTCACTTGTGCAGAAGAACGCCATAAATTAGTTACTGCCAGTTTAAATTTTTATAAAACGGCCGAACAAGTTTGTTCTGTTCTTGATAGTTTAGAAAGAGAGTATCGACGGGATGAGGACTGGTGTTCAACTGGTCCACAATCAGTTGACAAAGCAACTGCAATTTCCCAGCTTATTAATAAACACCAAGAACAAAAAGAAGCATTCTTGAAAGCTTGTACACTGGCTAGAAGAACAGCAGAAACATTTTTAAAATATACTACACGCAGTTTGCAATTTTACAATTATCCTAATACTAGTGGTAATCATGAAAACCGTGTCAAAGGTATACTCGAGAAACTTCTTAGTCAAGAAAACAAAGTATTGGAACATTGGACACAGAGAAAGAAACGCTTAGATCAATGTCAACAATTTGTATTATTTGAAAGGTCCGCAAAACAAGCTATTGAATGGATACATGATACTGGAGAATGTTATTTAACGACACATGCAACGAATTTAGGGAATAATATAGAAGAAACCGAAAGTTTATTGCGCGAACACAACGAATTTAAGGGCACTGCTAAAGAAACGAGAGAACGTGTAAAATTGTTAATACAATTAGCTGACAGTTTAGTGGAAAAAGGACACGCTCATGCGAGTTCCATTAAACAATGGGTGGCAGCAGTTGATAATAGGTACAAAGATTTTAGTTCTCGTATGGAAAGCTATAGGCAACAATTAGAGGAAACACTTGGAATACAAGAAGAAGAGAGTGAAAAGAAAGAGTTGTCGATTGATAGAAATTCGGATCCCAGCTTAGAAGCTAAAGTTAAAGAAGCTGCAGCTAAAGAATTGAAGGAATTAAACGAGGAGAAACGTAGATCAGCTAGAAGAAAGGAGTAAGTAGATTGCTGTTAATTTGCGAAACATTTAACATTAAATTGTAATCATTTATTTAGATTCATTATGGCGGAGTTGCTGCAGACGGAACGTACTTACGTTAAAGATTTGGATACATGTATTAAAAGTTTTCTACATGAAATGCGTAATGGTGGAAGTGTTCCTGCTGCCCTACAGGGCAAAGAGGATATCATCTTTGGAAACATGGAAGAAATTTATAACTTTCACAATTCTATATTCCTGAAGGAATTAGAAAAGTATGAAACAATGCCCGAAGATGTGGGCCATTGTTTTGTAACATGGGCGCAAAAGTTTGATATGTACGTACATTATTGTAAAAATAAACCAGAATCGAATAGTTTATTAGTACAACATGGAGGTTGTTTTTATGAAGAATTACAAAAGAAACATAAAGTAGAACATCCAATAGCTGCATATTTAATAAAACCCGTACAACGTATTACAAAATATCAATTGCTCTTGAAAGATTTACAATCGTGTTGTCAAGAAGGACAAGGAGAAATTAAGGTAATTTAATTAACTTTGTTTTTGTACTTAAAAGTCCACATTTATTATTATTTGCAGGATGGTTTAGAAGTTATGTTGAATGTACCAAAGAAAGCAAATGATGCAATGCATTTATCTCTCCTAGAAGGCTGTGATGTCTCTTCAGATAAATTAGGAGAAGTGGTTTTACAAGATGCATTCAGCGTTTGGGATCCCAAACAAATTATACGAAAAGGAAGAGATAGACATATTTTTTTATTCGAAATGTATTTGCTGTTTACAAAAGAAGTTAAAGATTCTGCTGGAAAAGTTAAATATATATATAAAAATAAATTAATGGTCTGTAAAATTTATCAAATTACAACAATAAAATTTCACATACCTATTGTTTATTGTTTATAGACGTCCGAATTAGGAGTGACGGAACATATGGAAGGAGATGAATGTAAATTTGCTGTCTGGACTGGAAGGGCACCAATATCTGATTATCGAATAGTCCTTAGAGCGTCATCATTAGATACTAAACAGCTGTGGGTTAAGAAACTAAGGGAAGTGATTCAAGAGACTTATTTCAGTGGTGCTTTGCCATTATCTTTACCAAAGAGTCCTGCTAAATTGAAACCGCATAGTCAAAGATCAAGCAGGTAGGAAAACTAATAAAAATGAGTGATTATCAAATATTAAAATTGTAATTTACAAGTGAAAAAGCAACACCTAAATCGATTTATTTTTTTTACAGGGACATGGAGGAATGTAATTCATTAGATGAGAGTGTGGAAAATTTGGATAGAAACTCATTGACGTCGTTCGGTTCAGGAAATACAACTGATTCAGATAAGGTAAGTGATTAATTTTTTACGTTTTCAATGCTCTTTCAAATATTTATTCAATTAGTTTTGCCTGTAAAAGGACTTCATTCTGAATATATTACTAAATATATATCTTACAATTTTTTACCTTTATCTGTTATGAAGTCATCATTAGCATTCTGCCTTATACATATATAAACCTATAATCAACACGTTCCCTAGTTTATTATTACTAATGCAGCTAACGTAACCGTACCTACTGGAATATGCTAGTCAACCTTCATCAGCTCAGCTAGGAAGAGGGTCGACGACGTGTTTCGTACCTTAATAAAGTTGAAACGTCTTTTTGGAAAATCAGTATATTTCTATCTTATTATTGTCTTAAAGAAGTTTGAGGTCACGACCTAGTGATATTAAAGATGTTTTATGCTGACGTAAAAATATTCATTTTTCTTTCTTTATATTTTTATCCTAAGTTTAAAAATTTTCTATTTCTAAATAAGTAAGTATGACTAATTTGTTTCATCAGTTAATCAGAAGCAGAAAGAGGAAGTTTCCTTTTATGTTTATAAAAATATTTTTAATTTGTATTCTTTATCTTACACAATACATAATGAAATTGGAATAAAGTAATGAAATTATATTCAATCCTACAAAAGCACATATAATCATTTATATCAAAGAAAATAAAATCCTTATAGTACATTATATATATTATATTTTCTAGATAGTAATAATAATTTACTTAAATATTTCTTTAATTTCGTGTGTGCTTTTTTTTACCTGTTGAGTAGTATTTTCGGCCATACGAAAATTTATTAACAACATTTTACATAAAATCAATAGCACTTCATTTTAATGGCTTGTTTGAATTATACATTAATGTCAGTTCTATAAACAAATGTATAAAAATACGATTTTCATAAAAATACCAATAAAATTACATATTATAGTTCAACAGATATTCAATACATCGATTTTATTTGATGAACGTATAATGTATTTATCGAATTTTTTTTCTAGTAATTTCTATCTTGATTATAATAGTTATTCCTATTCGTTTGTAAAATGTATTTGAATTTTTAAATAGAGAAATGTGTACATAATTTGTCAAGAATATCTATGTGTACGATAGAGATATTGTATTCATTCTGTTATTTTTATTTGTATAAATGATTCATATTTATAACTATGCCGGTTTCCAATACTTTAAACATCGTTTACCCGTTTATTGAATTTTATTGCTAATTTCAATAGTGGTTTGATACAAAAAACTTCAAATTGTTCAAGACATTTTTTCTTATCTTAAACGAAACTGTTAGCAGCGTTCATTAAATAATTGTTACCAGCCTGATAATGTTGCTGATCTTTAAAGAATGTATACATATTTTTTATATGCCATACATAATTGTATATGGGGAATGGGCAATTAATTAGGAAGTACAACTTTGAAAATTTATTAACGGAATTTAAACGAAAAATGTGTATACAGATTCATATGTTACATAATGTGTCTACTCCTTAAAACATACCTGAATGTTTGAAAAACTGCTAAGGCCGTTTTTATAGTATCAGCTTATAAAAGAAGTAAAGAATTCTTGCGGTTCTTTTGATGTACGCCTCTGTGCACCGAAAAATCAATACATATAAAGATAAAAAAACAGTATGCGAACGACAAATTTTTTTGAATAGTATTTAACTTTTCAACGAAGAATAATTGACGTTTATCAATTGAACTGCTTGCATGGTATTCGAAAAAGAAATTTATATATCAACAGTAGTTGTATTTTATTACTGATTCATGTAAATTTGTCAATGCAGAACAATTGTCTTTTAGCCATAGTAGGCATAAATATAAAACGATTTAACTTGATAAAATAAAAAAAAATTGGAAAAGTACATACAAGGAGATATAGGTATACATTTTAAAAACTTGACCGATTATAATATTGAGAAAATTAAAATAAAAAGCTACGAACATTGTGGAACCAAATTAGTTATAAATTCAGTTTTTTCGCTTTTTATTTTTAATTTAATTTCATCTTATTTGTTGTTTTATAGAAATACAAATTTTTGTTAATTTTAATTCAATCTTGGCACAAAATCTACTGAACAAATTTTCCTCGTCACATAATTCATGAACATACATATAGTAAATTATATTTTTTGGCAAAATGGCAAATAAAAAAGTAATTTTGTTAGCATAGAACCTGATGTCAATGTTGACCGTCTCTTTCATCTCATTTTCAGGACAGTGACTTAATGATGATTTTATTTTTAATTTTTATAATTTAAATAGTTAATAATTACGTATATGTATACATATATTTTATTTTTATTCCTGAATTACCTCTTAAATATAAAAGATAAATGAATAGGTTCCGCTCATACGTTTCAGTGTCCGGAATTATTCCGGACCGGCGCTTTTCTTTCCCGGGCAGCCGGAGCTCAACGCTCAACTAATAGCAGTACGAAGCTAGGTCGCTCTTTAGTGCACATCATATACGATTACTTATTGCTCAAATGCGGGAAAAGGGGTTTTCAAATAATACAGCTAGATATTATATTTTAATCAATTCTATGCAACACAATCTACTTTAAATATAATAGACTTTTTATAATATTGACAAAACCGTAAATTGAACCAGCAGCGAATGGTGATTAACTGTGGTGCTAATATTTATAATAATAATAGTATGGTGTATAGCGAATTATTATTGAACTGTTTGAAATTCAAATTTTTGACAATTGGACTGACTAGTGTGAAGAAATGACCTCACAACTGTATCCTCTTTATCCGTGTCAACCGTGGCGAAAAAAAAAGTGATAGTGATAGTAAATTTTATCTATTATATTGAAAAAATTGATTAACCAAAACAAATATTTGTATTATAAATTATTATATAATAAGGAGAAAAAAAATTGTCTTTCGATTATTGCATCTGTGATTCTTATTTTTTCGCGTTTAAAAAAAATCTTGGTGCTTAGTATAGAAATTTAGATAAAAAGACATTATTATTATACTTTTAAAAACAAATATATAAATATATCATTGAATAAAATAATACTAATGAGATTGCACTGAATTACGGGTATATCAAAGTAAAAAATATATACAATACATATTATATATATATATAAAATTATATATTATAGTTTTTTATATAATATTTATTAGGCTGAATCTTTTACCACACACGCTTTTCATAAAAATTTTAGAGAGAAATTGAAAAAATATGCACGTGATATATTAAAAGTATAAATAAGCTTTAGTGTGTACTAAACTGTAATAATAAATATAATGTGCGACTGATAATAAATATAAAATTAAATGTACAATACATCTAAATATTGTGCATAGTGAGTTTAATGAAAACAGGAACAATATTGAACACACATTAATAATGTCCAGTCCAAGTAATAGTAGTTCGGGTGTTATACCCAAAAGCCAAAAATCTAAGAGGAAGATCTCGCTGCCCTGGTTTCGTCAGGGTTCGGTAGCCCAGTCGCATCCCACGCTCACAAGACAACACACAATTGATACTCCAAGCTCTTTTCAAGCTCGACTTCTCAGAAGACAACCTAGCCAATCCGCCTTGGTCAATATCATTTTTAGTAATAATTTTCAAAACAAATGATCCATACCCTATCTCAACAAAACCTTTTTCAATCATTCCTAATCCAGACTCATATATTTGTGTATAAAGAGATAGCGACTTACTTATTGCCAAGCTTATTGCTTAGAAAAGCTTGCATTTGATTATAATTATTATTAAATTTAAATATATGTATGTATAAGCAATGGTGATGATTTTTTATATAAAGCGGGGCAGACTTTCAACGTTGTTATTATTTTTATTTTTAAATTACTCGTATAGCAAATACGACAGTTCTCTTATTGATACAAAAATTTTATTTGGTGTCTGTACTATTTCAGTTAAAAATAATATTTGTCAGCTGAAGTTATAAATCAACTTCAACATATATATGTATATACATATTTATAATTTAGTCTGGATGAATATTTTCAATTTTCTAATTAAAATATTGTATAACTGTATTAACTAGTATTGTTAAAGTTGATATGAATGATGAATTAATGATAAATCGTTATATAACAGTTAGAACGTACAAAGATAATGAAATTTTCTAATGAAGTATATTAAAATTAATAACATTATATCAAAAAAGCCCTTTAATAGAATAGCTGTTTCAGTTTTTTTTTTAGATATGGTAGGTCGTGGTTGATAAAATAAATGTAAACCTTTCCATAATGTTCAAAAGCTCAAAATGTGTCTTTTTTACAACGTAAAATTAAAAGCAACAGGATGACAATTTTAATTCATTTTTGATAGTAATTAATATTGACTATCAATTGTAGAATGTTAAATAGTGAGATGCCATCATCATCATCAATATATTGAGAGTGTCAATGGACGATACGATATTTATAGCGAATCGATGATGATGATGCCCTGCCTATAACAAAAGCATGATTTTCTCCTTTACTCTATTGGCATTATCCTGCCTAGTCCCCAACTTTAGAGACGCTTTCATGCTATATTATTAATGGCTTGTTGATTTCAATATTTACTTCAACTGTACACCCCATGACCGATTTAATAATTCCTTTATTGTCCTATTAATAGTAATTGACAATTAAAGTATAATGGAATCGTGTTTCACGATTTATAAACCAAACGTAATTGCTTTTAATCTACTATTTGTTTTATAGATTTATTCAAAAAGCTTATAATTATTAATTCTAATTTGTTTAATAAAATTCAATTCAAAATATCATAACTGAGCCATTGATCCATTGAAACATAATGTTTTGGAGATGTTTATTGCAATGACTTGTTTATTGATTTATTTTTTTAAATTATTGATATATTCTATTTTTATTTGGGAACAACAAATGCACTTTAAACTGTGGTAATACTAGTTAATAAAACATTTTAAACCCTATTTAAGTCTGTTCATTATGTTTACTATGTACTGTTGTGGTTATTTTAATTGAATACATGTATATATATAAATTTTACCCATATATTACGTAAACATAATCAATTTTCATTAAAAATCCACTTCGATTTAAAAACGTTTGCGCGTCTACTTAAAATGTGTACAGTTTTAACGTAATATTTACTTCAATTATTTTTAGTTGCAGTAAGTTTTATATCAAAACAAAGTGACGTTTTAAACATTTCATATATAATATTTTTATATTATACAGATATATGTATATACAATATGTGTCTGTATCCAAATGTTACCCAGGAATTTTTTTATAAGGACAAACTTAGACGTACATATCAAATTTGTTAGGCAATAGCACTTTTATGCAATTTAGCTTAATGGGTTGATTATAGAAATGGATAGTTGATGCAAAAAATGTATTTGTATATTATCCGTGTCTATTTTACTCTGTATAAGTGTTTCATATACGTACCAACTTTTAAGCGAGCTTTTAAATACATGAGTGTACATATCGTTAATGTTGTAATAAATAAAAGCTCACTAAAAAGGTCCTTTTTCACTTTATTACATTACGAAAGAGAAGCATATTAAATACAACTATGTACACATATTATATGTATTCTTTGTTAATTAAATTAGTAATTCGCTAAATAGAAATATAAAATAATACTTAATTAAAGTGAAAGTAATGGTTCATTTCACCCCTTGCCATATAAAGTTTTAATTGAGTCTACTTTTACATTTTATTGTTAAGTTTTATTAAAAACATTCATAGTAACAATCTAAATGAATAATGACTTCATATTTTCCACTACAAAATTATTCATCTTTTTTTTCCAATTCGTCATCTGTTCTGTTTTATAAAATTTTTATGTTTTTTGTAACTTTCAGACCGGTGTTTTGGAAATGACATGGGTAATAAGCGACTTTACAGCAACAAATTCATCAGAATTAAGTGTAACGAAAGGACAGCAAGTGGAAGTAGTTGAAGTATGTTCAACTAAACCGGACTATTGTTTAGTACGAATGCCTACTAGAGGCACCGACCATGATGCTGCTGTACCTGAAGGTCTAGTTCCACTTGCCGTATTGAAACAACCACCACCACCAAGGAGTTCCCCATCCAGACGTCCACAAATCGACCATGACATTGGTATGTTAACAAATTTAATTAAATGGCCAATTTTTTTTTGAAAATGTGGTACGACCATGTTTTGCCTTAAATTCTGAGTACAATTAAACTTGTTTTCGGAGTAATTAAGATATAAAAGGCATCTGTGTTGCATTTTTATTGGTCAATAAATGATATCGACAATTGTAATGTACCCATTACAATTATGCAGCATCCACAATAAAGGTGGTGGCAACTGGCGGCGGCGACAAAACTTACTAAACCACGTGCGCATTGCTTCATTCCTCCATGTATAGTTTGTAGCTTGAAACGGCGTTGGGATCAATAGATTGGCTGCTATCGACCTTGACCCGACCTCCCGCAGCATCCCTCTCATATATACCATCACCTCTTGTACTACTCCAATAATCTCCTGGTTGCAGGCTAACCACCTTTATCCAGCAAACTTTTTTTTATTTAATAATTGTCCAATTTCATATCGTATATTGTGACACAGAAAAACGATAAAAATGTATTCTGCAAGACAGAATTTTTATATCATCATATAGTAATAAAATCCATATAAGTAAAAGAGATTGGTACAACGATTGCAGATTATATTTTATACTATTTTCATGTTATTAAATTATCAACATGTATACCTTTTATTGGCATTGCGCAATTATATTTTGTGTTGGGTATATGAAATAGGTAAAATTTCGTTACGAATTGCTTATCATTTCGATTTCGTTTATTTACAAAAAAAATTTTTATCTATAATATTTTTTATTGATATCGCAAAGTTAAGATATTATACATATGTACATACATGTACTATAATGTGATGTGACAAGATTTTATATTATGAACTTTGTTATTCTACATACTTAGTGCCATGCAAAAGTTTTATAACTGTTTTCAAATAAAGTGTCCATATATTGATTACTGAATAGTTATTATGTTTAAAAAAAAGAGCAAAGGTAATTTTAACTTTAAAGCTTTTATTAATAACGGTAACATGGCGTCTAAATACTACAGAAAACAAATTTTAATACATGCAAATATTTAAGTTTGTATTGCTATAAATGTAAATATGTACACTTGTGGACAGGTCAATCCGCCACTCATTTAAAATGTGTATTTAAATATCGACTTTATTGAATTTTTTGTATAGTAATTTATAATACCCTTTAAGTCCCTACTTCTCAATATTCAATAAGGACCATGTCCTTTCTAGATTTATACCTGAGTGGCGGATTGACCTGTCCACAAGTGTACAAGTGTTCAACATATTATTTATTAGGGATAATGACTCAATGAAATTTTACAATATTCCTGGAATAAAACGCTTACGTGACTTATAATAATATTTTTATCTTTGTCTAAGATATAAGAAATCATTTGCAAAATATTTAAAAATTAGAAATTTATTTTTAATTGTTTACTCCAATTCAATTTTGCTCTCATATATTTTATATTTCATGGTAAAATTGTGAGATTTTTCTCATGAACCATAAAGTTAGCCAAAGATATTGATTGAGACCATCATTTTCAAATAATATAAAAATAAAATCTGTAAAGAGAATTCCTTGATACGTTTCCAATGAAATTATGTCTTATTACTACATAATTCATTATACCTATATATAAATTTTGTAATAGTGCGGCCGCCTTTCAACTCTTCTTAATAAAATAAAAAAAAGATCAATAGTCAAGTTTGCATATATGGTAACAAATTAACTGTTAGTTAGAGTATTAGAAAAACCTTTAATATAAATCACAGTTTCACAGTATTTGTTACTACATAGTAGAAATCATTTTCAATTTACTTTATATTAAAGAAATTGGATTTGAACAATCCAATCACTTCTACAAGCAGAAAAGTAATATAAGACATTTAATAAATTTTTAATATTTATAATATTGTCAAACAAAATAAAATCCTGCAATAATTCCGTAAGTTACGTGGTTCAGACAAAAACGACTTGAACAAATATCACAATTTACTTACTGATGATTAGATTAAACTTTAATATTTACCTATAAATATATTATGGGAAATACATTCAATTTTATTAAATAAGAATAATATTTGTATACTGATGACAAGGAAATACATATAAGATATTTCGAACTAAAGGAAATACATATATGTATCTATAAATATTATAATAAAAAAGGAAAATCCCACTTTTAATTTGCTAATTATTTTATCCTAAAAGAATGATCCTGACTTCCACCAATTAGAATTTTCTAATTAATCTAACATGCTAAAAAACCTGGATTAACGCCAATTTAACTAAATAAATGTTTCATATGAATACACTTTTCTATTAATATTGTTGTTTTATTTGAGTATAAACTAAAGTACATGTGTATTATATACATACGTCAAAAAATTGAAAAACTTAACAACAATTTAAAAAAAAGTGGATGATGTATAACTGTATAGTTTATTTTATTTATTTTAAAACACCGATTTTAAGTATATCAAAATCAACAAGTAGTTTTTTGTTTATTTTAATACGTTCCATATTATATAGAGAAAATAAATTGCTATTTTAAACAGATTGCTGGCAAAAATAGAATTTTTGTTAAATAACATTTTTAAACAAGTACCAGAAACTAGTTGAAACCTCTTTCAGTTTTAATTTGAAATCTAGTGGCACTTTAGACGAATTAACTTCAATAGTATCTTGTATAGTAATTATCACAATTTTCTCATTAAATATTATATTATGTGTTTATTTAATTGAGAAAATATTTAACTAATAAAACACGACACATTAAGATTGAATCTGGCACAATGATAATTTGGCGAGGCAATTCCCCCAGTTGTTTAGCAAATTCAGATGATGCCACTTCTAGGACACATAACATATTTTAGTATTCGTAAGCACTTTTAAACGTAAGTACGGACTTAGTTCTTGTGTACAAGTACCTACTCACTTACAAAAGTAAAACTTTTCCTTTAAATTCTTCATGTGTGTTGTGCTTGGTTTATTTAAACTATAGTAAGGTAATGCCGTTCACTATTTCTGTAAAAGTGAATAAACTATGCATGAAAATTGTAAATATTTAAAAGTTGTAAGCATGACAACGGCTTATTAGTTAAAAATAAATTGAATCCTTTGGAAATCACCAAAAAAATGCACGTACACTCAATTTATTTGGAAAATTAAAAATATCGCAGTCCAGGATAAATGTTGTCGTTCTTCATTTGCAATATTGTATTTGTTTTTGAAATAATTTCCAAATTTTTATTTTTCTAATAATAGTGAGGTAGGTCAAGGTATAATATAAGCGACTGGCGCCATATACAAGATTTGGTCAGATTGTATCTGATCAAAAATAAAAAAAACTATAATGTTTTGCATTGCATAATATAATTTAACTGTAATGTTACATTTCTGTTTACAATATCACTTTCATATTAAGTTAATTTGCATAAATTAATTTAATTTGCGCAAAATATCAACTTCGGTGTGTAGCCAGAAATATAAAATAAGTAATTTACCAATTGCATAAAGGTTTTTCTCCTTTCAATATTTAATTAAAGCCATGTACAACTTTCAGTATTATTTCCTGTTAAACGAATAAATTTTTATTGATTCCTCATTGTCCATATAATACAAAATTAGCTAGTGGATATTAATGTCAATATAAAATGAATAAATTATATTACAGTTAAAAATAAGTTCATATTATTGATGACTTGTAGAACTGATCATTTATTTGCAATTAATGTCATACTAGAGTTTCATAATTAATAACTATTTAAAAAAAGATTCATTGATCAGATTATATCTCCGTACAACATACCTATACATAGTTTTATTCCTAAAAAGGACTTGTTTTTCTTCTCATACACATTCTCAATGTAATACGATAAGAACAATATTATTTTTATTTAAAAATTGAAGTAGGAGTTTCATGTTACTGAAAAACATTCGAATATGATTTATATAGATGAAAACTGACTGAAAATTGAATTCACCAGCGAAAACAATGTAAAAGTAGTTAGATTGAAACAAAGCTTCCACATAAATAAACAATTATCAAAATTAATTGAGCAAATCATTTAAATTGCAAAAATTTGTTGTAGAAGGAGAAATATTATATATGTTTTATATAATTTCTGTGTTTTGTATTTTTGTTTATATGTGAGTCATTGGCGTCAGTCTTTTAAACTGAAAGCCAAAGGTGTTCACCTGTTCGTACCACGCTTCTATAACTTTTCATACATAAATATTACAATTTCAACTTAGAAGCAACAAAACTGGTATTGTAAGTGAACGGACACTTGTCTATTATGTTACTTTACCCTATTTACTGTTGTCATATAACATTAAAATACATAGTGTTACTGTATAGTGGTTGTTATAAGAAATTAAATAACGTTGTAAATTAAAAGTGAACACCTCACGATGAGAAATTGATTCAAGTGAAAATGCATTTTCCAATGGAATCATCGTCACCGCGCCCTAGAAGAAAATCTAGTTTTCGACGTGTTTGTGAAGTGTGTGATAGAGTTGTACAACTTTACTTTACTGAAGGTAAAGTGATGAAAATTTCACATCAGAACGCACATTCACTTCAAATATTACAATATCTCATTTACTAAAACATCTTAAAAACGATTTACTTACAATTCTTTCTAAAGAAAAATAGTTTTTTTTAGGATAAATGGTGATCCATGTGTGACCTCTTTTTTTAAATACTTTTTCTTTTTTATTTAAATATAATTCCAATTTTATTTATATAGATATATAACTTTCCATTTAATATTATAAATAAAAATTGTTTTCAAAAAAATGAGGTTACATACATAAATACAAAATATACCGAATATTCGAACAATATTGTATCGATTTAATTTAAATTTATTGGATAGCAATTTCATTAGAAAACAATTAATGTGTTTTGAATGCAATAAAATTTTTGTAGAACATCAGATAAACATTTTAAAAAAAAGGGAATGGAGGCTAATTCATGACCTGTACTAACCATATGGTGTTTTATACACCTACACACATAAAATGCATTTCACATTTTAAAATGCATTGTTATAAACTTAATTATTATATTGCTTAAGGTGCCTTATATATACGAAATGGTAATTTCAATAAAGACTTTTAAAATGTAAACAAAAATATATAAAACTTTATTCACACTTTGCGAAATGAATAATTTGAAATTCTTTTTATTATGTATAAGAGCCAATTAATTGGACTTTTATTATTTTCCAAACAAAAACCAACAATAACTACGTATACAAAAACATGGTATGTATATGTATGTGAAAATACTGAAAATAAATCCACTACAAGGCTATTATTACTTTGGATACATTTACTAAAGATTCAAAACATTAACTTTACAAAAATTAAAAATAATACATACAAAACAGATATTTATTTTTAATTTTAACGGTCTTATTTTTGACGTAGAAATGTTCAAATTTAAAAATCCATCTTTAATAATTAACCTTGACTCTGACACCTAAAGATCTTACTAATACATATTATTAATTATATTCAAAACATTAATTACATAATATGGTAGACAAAAAATGGAAAATATTGTGAAGACAAATAGTGGTGCAGCACTTAAAATAAATTATTTTTAGAGTCTACATATGTTTGGAATGGTTAATATAGTTATTTTATTAATTTAATTTTTGGATAGAAATATAAAATGAAAAATTTAACTAGATATGTACCTAAATAATAATTACTGATATTATTTACTAACGATCGATAATGATTTACAAAATTGCTTATTAATCAAATTTTATATACGACCTTATAAGGATATTTTCAATTTAAAAATAATCATAGTGAATTTTATGAAATTATAACAATAATTTTCACATAGATACTAAATTGAATTTGATGTCCCAAATTTTTATCAGTTCATATTTGTAACACATTTTTTTTATTAAGTATGTTGAAATTAGCATATTTCGACTTTTATTGTATTTTTATTTGACTCATTAACTGATTATATTATACTAAAAAATCTGGGATTAAACTATAAACATTGGCAGTCATCAATAAAAACTTTCCTAAAAAATATGGTAAACAGAAAATGAGACAAACACTAGCTACTAATTAAGGAATGAAATTGTCATTCCGCTAACAACAATAATAATTGTTATTTATTCGTGTATTATTGTGTATCCGTTGCGGTAGGTAACATTGAATAGTCTCGAAACTTTTGTTTTACGTTTATTGTCTGTGTATTTTATCCGTATATTTTATAAATTCTATTTGAATAAAAAAAAACTAGTTCCAACTTTGGTTATAAAAATAAAAATTATTCATAGTTCGTTCTGTTCATCATTACATCTTGACTTTTGTTTATATTCGAATTAATATGGCAGGCAAGATTTATTTATTTTATTACATTTATAGTTAATACGTTATGAGATTCTCATTTGCGCTTTTATACATACGTATTTTCTCATTGAATCGAAATCTTATACACCGTATCTTGTAAAAAAACTAGTTCTAGTCAAGTAATTAGTTTGTCTTGTTTAGTTTAGTGATTTGTTTCATTTAGCTGGCACTGAATTGTGAGTTATTATTACTTTTTAATTAATAAACATGAATATAAAAGATTTTTATGGTCGATTATTCGTGTACACTACTATTTTTGTGAATAAATTATTGGTTTGTGTTGTTATTTTGTTTTATAATACGAAAATAAGATCTGCCTACTTATTTCCTTTATACAGAAAATAGAAATTGTTTGTAGGTGGTGATCACATTATGTATAATTTTAACAAACATTTTTTATACAATTGTGTATATGCGGTTTATATTTTATTTAATTTACGATTTTTTTTATGTATTCATAAATTTTACCACTAGAAATATCGTTCGGAAATTCCAATATAGCAAGTAGGAAACAAGTAATTGAGAATGATTTTATTAAATTAGATGAAATTGTTTTATAAATGAATTAAATGATATTATTAAGTTGTTTGTTTTTATTTTGTTTACCTGATAAAATGCCATCGTTTATGTCACGACAAGTTTATTTTGCGTTAAGGGTGTAAAATTTTATTACTAATATAAATTAAATGGCCATTAATACTAACAATTATAAAAATTCTTAATATATTTATACGTAAATTCTTTTCAGTAAGGGGCATTACAAAATTTTCTTTTTCTAACTGTTAAACTACGTAGGCATTTGGCATAAATTTTTTAAATTATGTGATATTTTTATTATACGTAGGAAGGATCAAATCAATTTTGCATTCAAAACAAATGGCAAAAAGATAATATTTGTTCTGTTAATGAAAATGTGTGATTATAAACTATGGCCATTGTTAAATATTATGTTTTTAATATAACTTCATATTAATTTGTAAAAATAACAGATGAAATTGCCATTTTTGGTTTATAGCGACTATTTAATGGCAGAAATAGGACACTTCAGGGTGTGGTTTAATGAAAATGCAAATAAGCATATTACAATTTAATATTGCACGATAAAAAGCGAGATATGTGAGTTTTATCTAAGTTTATTAATTTTTAACATTTGAAAATTACTCTTTAACGGCCGTTTTAATGTGCAATAGTAAAATGTCAATTCTTTGCAAATTGAAAATAAAAATAAATATGTACATATTCAGAAATATTATCTATAAATTAAAATTTTTAAAATATCAGATACATATTTATTGCATTCAAGGATTTAAAATATCGGTGCAATCATATTTGTTATGGGTTTTTTCATGTACTTAATAACTTGTTTAATACCTAGTCTAGTTGTTATATGCAAACATAATGTACATAAAATGTATGTTACATTTTTTTCCTTACAAACATTTTTCATGTAGTTTATACTGAAAACATACGTATTATAGATTATAGGTGTACATACCTACATACACGTAAATATATCGTATTTGTCGTATATTTAAATTACATATTTACATTGATTTGAAAATATGTATTTACATAAATAATCATTATTGTGTAACATTTACAAAATTATTCATCGTTATTCTTTATAGGTACACAAAATCTGATTAATTGCCCCACATATGAAACTTCTTTAATGACGTAATCATTTATGAAATTTAGCTAATATGTTATATTTTTATGCATTAATGGCATACAAATTATAGAGTTTACCTCATTTCATTTCATATAAATATGAATATAAAAATTATGCATATTTATGCACATATTTCATAAAGAAACAAATCTAAATAAATTATGAGGTACTCGTATTCTTTTATTAATTTACAAATGAAAAAATTCCGTTTTTATTTTATATACATACATTTAATAATGTTTGCTGATTCTTTCAACTAGTGTATCTAATTATTTATTTTGTTCTATTGTTTCAGAATCTTCTTCTAACGATACTTCCGCCACAGTTAATACTTCTTCACCTGTTAATAAACGAAGAGGTTTCAGCGGGTAAGTGCCCCTTAAATATATTTGCATAGAATAACCGTAAAAATTTAAAAAGCGAAAACTATAGACTAGATTCGTTCCTACCTGTGGCATCCACTATTTATTTTATATTAATGATTATAATTCGTGCACAGAAATGTTAAATAGGATGGTAGCATGCTAATTTTTGAACACGCAACTGCCGATGACCTTTTTGCTCTATTCTTCTTTTATAAGAAAGTAATTTAATTTTAAATATAGGTATGTGTAATCTACAATAATGAATATACATTATGTTATGTACTACCTACTACCTAAGTAGCTTCAACTGATACTCGTAATTGTATTTTATTAAGAATTCCTATACCTATTATAATCAAATTTATAAAGTGACACATATTTTATTTGTTTTACTTGATATTGTTTTTGTAATTTGCAAATTCCAATACCTACGTGTATAACGTACAAATACATATTGATGTAATGTGTATTTCTGTTTGGCTAAACAATTATTATTTGAAAATCCCCAGTGCTTAAAAAATATCGAGAAAAATATATTCGTTTTGTATATTAAAAATTATTCAATTGATACGTCCTGATATATTTTAAGAAAATTTATTTCCTGCCCACTATCTCAATAAAATATTTATTAAAATTAAATACATATTTGCTTATGTACGTATATTTGCGAATATTTGAAAAGAAAAAATTTAACACCTTGATTAATTACGTTTGTATAATTTATCACTGTTTTATCTTATCTATAGTCATGTACAGAACAATACTAGTTTCTTTAGTTTACATGATTTGTATTAGTAGAAATGTTCTAGTCAAAAAGTTAATTCGAATGGACTTACGCACATTGTTTAATAATTTTTGTAGAAGTATACGCAAAACTTGTTGTTGCTGTAAAGAGTAAGTCGTGTTTGAACTATTTTTATATTATTAATATAAATTAAAATGAATGTAAACAAACAAATTCTTATTCTTACATTGATTAGTCATCTAACAATAAATATGAGAAACGATTAGAACTTTTCGTCAAATTATTTCCATTACAAATACATAATAAATTTACATATTTATCCAAATGAAATATATTTCCTAATATTTTTTTCTGTCCTAATAGTCGGAAATGGTTGCCACCACCACTGCGGAAGCTGTCACAGGGAAAAGTAGATAAAACACAGCAACCAGCAGCTACAGATCGTCTACCACCATTAAAGAAGACTGGCTCCGATAAGAGAATTAAGGTAATTTACAAAATTGTACCAATTTTAATGGCCATTTAAAAAGGTTGAAAAATTGGTTTTGTCTTTATCCTGTCGTTTTACAAATGTTCTACAACTCTTTAAAGCAAATTAATTTTTCCATTAGAAAAGTTTTAAAAATAAATTGTCTCATATTTCCACCCCAGAGGAATATACTCGAATTTATTTTTTCTTATGTAAGATATTCCATAAATAGTTCCTTTTAAAAAGATATATTAGGTTTTTTTTTTGTGAAAATGATTACAAAATTTATCTGTGCTAACTGTATTTGCTTTTATATTTATAATGTTATCGGATATCCGTCTGTTCTGACTAATTCTGTTAGTTATCGTTATGGTTTTTACGAAAACCACCAAGTATTCTGTAGTTTACATAAAAAACCGTGTCAGTTTATACATTTCAGTTAATTATTAAGTATGAAAAGAATTTTATTCCGACGTTTATCTTCTCTTAAACAAAATGTAAGTTAATTAATAAATGAATTTTACGTACCTACATATGTATTTTTTATTTAAACTACATTTTGTTTATTTGTGTAAAAATAATTTTCTGGAGACTAACATTTGCATTTGTATTTAAGGTTCCCTCTGAAATGGGCAACAAACCTTCTGTGTCAGAAGGTGAAGATGAGGAAGAACGTCCACCACTCAAAGGTGTTAAAATATTGGGTACTGAATTAGCAAATGGAGGTGGTGAAGATGTTGATGAGGAACTGGAATTACCACCACCAATGAAACCAATTCAAGAACCAATATTAGTAACATCACCACCACCTGGTGTACCTGATATTGAAGAGAATCCTTGCAAAAGAGTAAGCTATGATTTTGGCTATAATTGAAATTAATCGATCATCTCTTAATACATTTCATGTAGCTATAAATACATGTACATTTAGGTTATCATTAATCTAGTTCAAGATAATTGTTACAACATACAACACCTATTACCATTTATCCTTCTATAAAAACAAATAATAAAATTCGAGTAACATCAATTTTTCATCATAACATTTCTGTTACATCTACAGGTCTCTAGTCTAACTTTAAAATCACTAGAGGGTGCGACAACGGCAGATTTGGCTGAAATTGAACAAATTGTTAAGGAACGAATGGTGCGAATCAATGATTATAAATATAACACATTTAATTTGGGAATGAATGCACTTTTTATTTTTATGCATGCGTTTTGATTGTGCTTTTTAATATATTTTTCCTTTCATCTATTAAATTATTTTATTTGAAAACCATAAATCTTTTCTATGCATTTTTTTATTTTATCAATTCTGTAACAAAAATATCCATAAAAACATTCTTTTCTTCTATGTATTCGAAATAGTTTTTGTAGAGTGTTTTTCGTATTAAATATGAACAATAGATTGCATTATAAATTCGGTCGAGTTTAGGGTCGTGTTATAAAATAATATAATTAATTACCAAGTTTTTTATTTGTTGTAAGAAAAACAATATAATAAACATTTTATAACTCGCACCCTTACAAAAAACGAATTGTGTATATGTATATTATTTGAAATTTTTTGCACAATATTCATATAGTTTATTTTAATCAATCCCACCATAAATCATATATGTATTTAACTAATAAATACATTACTTTTTACAGGAACAACATTCAGAAAATCAAGAAAGAAATTCATTATTACGAAATACAAAGTCATCTGAGGCTTTATCAGATTGTGGTGCTGGAGGTGGTGAAAGTACAAATACACATCAAGAATTATCAGCACGATGTTCTTCAAATGAAGCAACCGCTTTAGCATTTAGTGGAGATGAAAGTGACAAACCATCGGAAGATAGTATTGATAGTACAAAGAAAATGGAAAGTTTGTTAAGGAAAAGACAGTACGTCCTTCAAGAACTTTTAGAGACTGAAGAAGCATATGTGCGCGATTTATCATTAATTGTCGATGGATATATTGCCACTATGAAAGATCCTAAATGTGACATACCCATGCCTGAAGATTTAAGAGACGGAAAGGATAAAATGGTGTTTGGCAATATTGAAACTATTTACGAATGGCATAAAGAGTATATTTACTAAATTCATATCATTTGTTTTTAATTATTAATTTAAATATTGTTTCAGTACATTTTTAAAAGCATTAAAAAATGCAACGCAAAAACCTATAGAATTAGCACAATTATTTAAACGGTACGAACGTAAATTGCATATGTATGTTGTATATTGCAAGAATAAGCCAGTATCAGAATACATTGTGTCTGAATATATGGACACGTATTTTGAAGAGTTACGTGTCAAATTAGGCCACAAATTACAATTATGTGATTTATTAATTAAACCAGTGCAGCGTATTATGAAATATCAGTTAATGCTGAAAGATATTTTGAAATATACAGAACGTGCAGGAATTAGCGCTGAAATTGAACCACTTAGAGCTGCTTACAATATTATGGTAGTTGTTCCAAAGGCAGCCAATGACATGATGGATGTTGGCAGACTTCAGGGATTTGATGTAGTTATATTTTGAATAAATAATTCCATATTTCTATTAACGTAATTCTATGATTATTAGGGTAAAATCACCGCACAAGGCAAACTAATGTTACATGGTCCATTGATTTGCTCTGATATACAAGGTTTATCAATAGTAGGCAAAAATAAAGAATTGCAAGTATTTTTGTTCGAGCAAAGCATAATATTCTCAGAAGTTGTGGGGAAGAAAACTCAATTCACCAGTCCACAATATTATTATAAAGCTCATATTCAAGTAAGTGATTATGTTATTGTGTAATAGAATTTTTAGGTATAATGTTTTCTTTATTTGTAGGTAAATAAAATGAATTTAGAGGAGAGAGAAGATTGCTTTGTTATTCAATCGACTGATCCAAACAAACCTGCCACTGGCTTTATATGTCAAGCTTCAAATGAAGAATCACTTGAACAATGGCTGTCTACTATAAAAGACATCTTACAGTCCCAAAGAGATTTTCTTAAGGCCATTCAAAGCCCAATTGCTTATCAGAAAGAGCTTACAAAGGAGGCGTGAGTATTTCAACTTGTCTACTTTATATGGATATGCTACACTATTAACATTACTGGTTGTGATTCTTTGCTTTTCATTTAACATTAACATCTCTACTCCAATTTAAATGGAAACTATCTCACAATAAACTTTGCATATTTTCATAAAATCATAAATAATAGCCATTTAATTTTGTATATTTGTGAGGTGGTTTTAATATTTTGTAAATGTGACATGTACGAATTACTTATCAATTTCTGTGATAAGAATTTCGCAAAATATGTGTGTGACTCAAATATATTCTTGGTGATGGGACTAATATATATTTTTTGCCTGTAATCTCATTTAAGAAATATTTTTTACATTGTGTATTAATCTAACTTTTTAAAAACACAGTAGATATACTATTGTACCTTTGTTTTAATAAATCTTTGTATCATAATAAAGTAATGAACTACCTATTTCAAATATATTATTAACTACATGCAAACGCTCAGCTCCATTTCATTTAAAAAAAAACAGCTTATATTTACATATTTTTTTAATTCAGATTTGTAATTTTTTCAGTATTTTGCTCAAACTTATTCAGATGTAACTCATTAATGTTGCTCTATATTCTTGTTGAAAAGTGTTAACATATATTTTTTTCTTAATTTAATCTCCAGTATATCTAGAATATTGAGGAGCTTGAGCATTCCTTTATAAACTGAAGTACATCTCACGCCTTCGTTTTAGAATGAATGCCACAATACTATTTAATATTAAGCGAAAATACTCTTTACATTCACAAGTGAGATATGTGTTGAAATCATTGTACTATTATTAATTGTATTATCTATATAAATTAATAAAAAAAAACATGTACATAGAAAATGTATGTTTGTACATAAATATTATATTCATTACTAAACAATGGAATAAAAATTTTCAATAGAATAAAGTATGAAATTATATAGACTTATTTATTAAAACCTGTGTGATTAGTTTTTTTTATTTAAGGTTTTGTCTAACTATAGTTCTGCTTTTGCTTTTTTTTATTTTTTTTTTTCGTTTCCGTTTATTTTGTTTTTGTCATTGTAACAGTTCGTTGTCTGATTTATCATCTGTATGGGATCCAGCATCACAAAGAAAAACAGTATCCATTCCAATAACGACGAATAAAGCTTCAAATTCAAATAGTAAACCACAAAGAAAAACAGCGCACTATATACATAAAGCAAATACGATTGGTATCCCTTCGGAAGGTGATTTTTGTGAAGGCGTAAATAGTATTAAATCAACCACGCTGAATAAACCAAAACTGACTTTTTTGGAGGGATTTAAAAATACTTTAAGATCAAAACATAAGAACGATACAGGTGCAACTGATTCGTCTAGCAAAGAAACTGATAAACAGAATGATTTGCAAAGACGATGGTCGGAAGCCAATCAACCAACGGTAAATAAATTAAAACTATTTGATGCATTGCTTTTTAGACTGTAGTTTACCACGTTACTAATAACAAGTTGCTTCATAATATTATTTATGGAATAAAACAACTGTTTCCTTGAAAATGCTTAATAATTATACTTAAATACTTAATACGTATATGTTCATAATAATAGTTTTAAAGAATTTAAATTTAATGTTCAAAATTCAATTCGTATTTTTATAAGCATGTATATTTGATATAATTCTTTTCTCTTTAGGTATTATAACAATAAGCTTCAAAAATAGTACCAGTAAACACTAACCATAGATGAAGGCTGTGATAATTAAGTAGTTTTTAAGGTGTACACATAAGAACATAATTTATTATTTAAATTAAAATTTATATAATTAGTTAATTGTGTAACAACATTGAATTGAAATGGAAATTTGGGATTGACTCAACCTACATATTAAATGTGTTATAATGGTGAGCATGAATGCTGCTTTTTTGCACTATATATCATAAATTTGTTTAATAATTTGCTTTTTGCATTGTGATTTTCCTTAATTTATCATCCATTCACTATTTACAATTTCATACTGTTAGATATAATTGTAGGTACTCATTTATATACATGTACAAGAAAATATTATTCAGTTTCAGCAATAACTACATGTTTCCATTATTTCCTATTAAAATATTCATTTTTAACTTATTTCATTTTTAGATTATCAGGGCAAAATCCAAGTGACGTTATACATTTAAATTATTAACTGTATCTACTTTTAATTAAATTATTAATCAACATTCATTGAAACCTTGTATTTTTCCTTTCACCTTATCAATTTTTAACTCCAATCCTAAAAATTTAGTTTAAAAAATTCCTTTAGCCACTCTAAAATAAATTAATATTTTTTTATAGTTTTTCTATTAATCATTGAATACATACATAATTCACTTACATATATTTTTTGTATTTTATCAATGGCATAAACATTTATAATATGCATTAGAGGTATATTTATAGAACAGCAACATGATTCAACTATTAATAGAATATTTTTTGGCAGTATTTACTTAATATATGTATTTTTTTAATATTATATTTATCACTATAATTTTAATTGTGATAATCCTTCTGCAGAGTGAAAATCACATAATGGCTCCTGGCACTCAAACTCGGCTTATCTGCGAATGGCCTGATATAGCTCAGGGTGAAGTGGTAACAATAATTCGTTACGATGCAACCCAAGGTTATCTAGTTCACACTAATACAAATATGAAAGAAATTTGGCTTCCTGTACATGTTCTATCAAACTATAGCAGAAAACCATGGTCGTTTAGATTTAAGAAACCCAGTAGACGGTCAATCGATGGCATAAATGTAATTGATTCAGTAATATCGGAAGGTATTGTACCGGAATTCCGTGATATATTGAAAGATATAACGGTCCAATGTGGTACAAAAGTTGTATTAAAATGTCGTGTTAGAAATTGTGGCAAAAATTCCAAACAGAGCTGGAAAAAATTGGAACCTAATTTATGTATTTTGGGAAATGGGAAATTTTTACTTGGCCAAGAAGATGAAGGCATCGCTATATATGCAATAGATAATGTAAAATTATCAGATTCCGGAATATATTCATTCACATTTACAAATGATTTTGGTACAATTACATGTTCATCAGTTTTAACAGTAACAAATTTGTATCCACCATTACCCGAACCAAAAATTCAAGTAATTTCCAGTTCAAATGTTTTATTGGAATGGGAAAGTATAGAATATAATCAATTTCTAGTAGAATATTGTAAACTGGGTACAGGGGAATGGAAATCACCAAACAAATACCATCCAATTAATTCTCAGTCGTATACAGTAGAGAATTTAATTCCTGGTGAAACTTATTGTTTTCGTATAATTGCTACACAAAATCAATTGGTTAGTTTGCCTAGTGTTGCCGTCACATTACCAGTAGCGGATAATTTGCGATGGCAACAAGAGCAATTTCAAAGGCGATATATTGAAATGTCTGAAATTGGACGTGGAAGATTTTCTGTTGTACGTTTGGCCAAAGATCGTGGTACTGGAATGGAAGTAGCACTTAAACAAATAAACAGACGAAAACAACCACATCATATTACTCAAGCCGAATATATTTTACTAGCTGGAATGCAAAATCCGAACATTGTACGATCTTTAGCATTATTTGATAATGCTCCACTTCCTGGAATAGACACAATTGTTTTGGAATTGTAATTATTATTATTATTTTTTTTTTTTTTTTTTGTTAGAAATACATTTATATAACATGCTATTTTTGTAGAGTAAAAGGCCCTCTTCTGTTTATTTATCTAAGTGAAAAAATTGAATATTCCGAATCAGATGTTAGAAATTATTCTGGTCAATTAATGTCTGCTTTGTCATGGTTGCATCGAAAAGATTTAGCACACCTAGATATCAAGGTAAATAATATAATCGATTTATTTATAAACACATTTTCATAAGACTATTATAAATAGCCGGAAAATGTTATGGTTGATTTATCTACTCCTACTGCCAGTTTGAAGCTAGTGGACTTTGGTGATTCAATAAACACTTCTAAAAATGTTATACTGCCACCAGCTTGTCTAGAATTTGCGTCTCCTGAATTAGTGCTTGGACAGCCAGTTGGGAAACATACAGATTATTGGGCTGTAGGCGTTTTTCTATATGTTTTACTCAGTGGAGTTTCCCCATTTCTTGATGATTCAATGGAAGAAACTACTGCAAATATACTAAAATGTGACTTTTGTTTTCCTGATGACTATTTTAAAGAAATATCTGATGATGCCAAAGAATTAATTAGAAAACTTTTAATACTTTCACCATCCAGTAGACTTGATATGGAAAGTTGTTTAAATTCTGTGTGGATGAAAGAGGTATATTTTTGGCTGGTAGTATTTAAACAAACTGGATCTAATCTACTTTTTTGTTTCTAGACTCATTCATCAACGATTATACCTTCATTTCGTTTAAAAACATTTATGCAACGTAGGCATCCTATAAGCACATCTCCAACTAGTCCAACTTATTTTATTGGCGAACATATTTTTTAACTACGATATTTATTATTAGACTAGATAAACTCATTTTTTTTTTGATTTTATACTGTTTCGTAATTTACATGTGATATTGTTTAATATTGTGTTATTTTTTGCATTTTTTAAATAGAATTGTTTTATAATTATGTAATTTGTATAAATATGCAATTACTTATTTTTAATTTCCATTTCAAATCATATAAATACTGAAATGTTGATATTTACCATATCTTCGTGTGACTGTTAAATTATTATATTTGTAAATATTATAAAATTTAATAAAACCATATTTTAAATACATATTTAAGATGTACAATAAATAATACATGTTATTAGTGAAAAATTGTGATATATGGTGTTACTATACATAATTATAGTAACTTCTCAACTTCTGATAAATAATAAATATCATAAATATTTTAAATACAACAGCAACAAAATGTTCCTGTTTATCATTTTTTTGGAAGTACAAAATAATTTATAATTTATTGAATTTTGTTATTATAGAATTATTATAAAATTGAGGCCTTGAACAATTTCACTGCAAACTATAGTGGGGCCTCGAAATCTTATTTTTATATACTACTAATCGAAACTAGCAGAAACTAGAACATAACACGGTCCGTATTAAACGAAATTTAAAAAAAGAACGTTCTACCAAATATTATATTTTTATTTTTATACTTTTTCACAAAATTGTAGACATTAGTCAACAATGTAAAACTTCAAATCTTTAGGAGTATAACGGAATATAGAGTGAATTTAGTAAAATATTTTCTCTAAATTCACTTTCAAATAATATTAGCGGAAGTTTTAGTTGATCTTAAAATACTTTAATTATTACACGATAATTTTGTTATACCTTCCATATAACTGAAAATTTAATTACATTATGTAGGTATTTATGATTTATGCTAAGAAAATTATTGAAAATTGAATTTGGGCTCTAAAATTCCCTCTCGAATTCAAGGTCGGATAATGACTACCAGTATGTATAACTGGTTGAAAGGGAGTTTACAGTTCGGCTCTGGATTTAACCCCAAGAGAAAGAAAAGCTGGAGAGCAGCGGATCAATAGAGCCTGAAAATAGGCCGGGCTAACGTGCCTGTTGCCAGGCAACTCATTTTACTGTCGTGACACACTGACACCCTGAATTATATAAATTGAATCCACTATACCCTATTTAAAAATTTACTATCATTACACTCTGTTTTGGGCTGGTGGTAATGATTGTTTCATTTACAAATTTAAAATAGTATACTTTCCACATATTCGATATTATGTTAATTTTAAACAAATTGATGTTACATAAGCTGGTCGCGTAATATGATATTATGGAATTTGGGGGTGTTTCATTTTATTTAGTTAGTATTTCATCAGTACGTTGTTAATATTAAAATTGAAAACATACAATAACAATGCTGTTATCGAATAAATTTGTTGTGTTAAATTTAAATAGAAACCGAAGTTTAATTATTCCCTTTACAAAACATGGGAAATTAGATACATACATATATTTTTATTTAACAATATTGAATGATAGAGTAATCTAGTATAAATAACTGCACATTTGGAAAATTACATTTTTATATTGAACAATGTGCAAAGTTTTGATGTAGGTATATTATTTTATACCAAAAAAAAAACAATTAGATTCACATAGAAAAACCCATATGAAGTACAAACAAAATAAAACAAGTAACAGATTCTCGTTTGTAATATTGTTGCATAATCCAACACAAAATATAGCGTGGGACTAGAGATTGTTAATCAAATAAAAAATATTCCGGTTTGTTTAGCATTGCTAACCAAATATGACAAAACTTACTTCCTTAGCAAGGCCACACACCGCTAAAAAACAATGGACTCTTTATGTAACATACATTTAATCCTACAATATATTGCAAACCGTTTATACGTATATTTATAATTTGTCATATATTTTTTTTTGTGCCAGTTTGCAATATACAAATTTTCTCGTATTGTAATGAATAATGTGGTTTGTGTTATTTTATACTTCTAGGTATACTTTCAACGGAAATAGTTACTGTTCGTATCACTTTTTATTAACTCTTCCGTTGAATGAAATAAAACGTCATTATTTTACCAAGATAATAGCAACTTAAAACAACAAAACATTAAAAAAACAACGAATAAAATTCATATATACTAAAGTGTTCCATTTTATATGGAACTTCGCAATTTTTTTGAATTTAGTGACTTGTATTATTCCATATAAAGAAAAATTTTTCAATTTAAAGACTTTGTATTGTATTGTATTAAAAACAACATCACCAAATATCTAGCCTTCAATTTAAGATGTTTATTTGGGTTGTTGAATTGAAAACAATTATTCAATAGAAAAATTAGAAAGAGTACAAAATACAAAATAATAGTTACAACATTCTAAAAACGCACACACTCAAAACTAGTTTTCATGTTCTTTGTAATTTAATCTTTATGAAATATTAAAAGATTTATTGATTAAACATGACCTAGTTGGAAAGTATTACGTCGCTAACTAAAGAACTTTTAGTACGAAATAGAATAACATTTTTAAGACACACTAAATATGAATGAAATATAAATACTACATAATATATGACATCCAAAACAGACATTTTTAAATTTTAAATTTACAGAGAAAAGAACCGTTTATGGCAACTAAAGGAATTACGAAAAAAATTTATCAAAATGTCAAATAAAGTTACAAGAATTGCAGCTAGCTATACATAAATAAAATGTACCTACATTGCGTATTAGTACAACAATGACGAAATAGCTAAGCTGATTTAATTTTACATAGTAGGAATCTCTTTATTATTACAAAGTTTATTTTTATTGTATCGATTTTCGTGTAAAGAATTATTATTGTGAACGTATATTTTTAACAATTAAATTTAACCAGTTTTATTTTAAAGCATTTCTCCAAAGCTAATTTAAGAATTTAATTTAATTATTTGACGCAAAGAAATGCAAATAAACTACTATATTGTGTTTGCGTATAAATTTCAAAGTTCAAATTACTCATATATTTAATTCGCGGTCTTATTGTTATTAAAAATTTAGTAAAAACAATTAGATTTTTAAGAAAAATTGAAACCCCAATAATTAAATGGAAAGAGGATGTTGTAAATATTTAAATTTCAATTTACTCTTTATCCTCATTAAATGCAGTTAAACATAATTTGTAAATAACCCCCATTTATTTATTGCAGATATAAAGACAGCTGCAAATTTTGGCAATAGATTCTCCAAAAGAAGAAGACAGGCTCCAAGCGTCCAAGCTTCAACTTGTTAAAGTTTGTAGCCTTTATAATGTCGTACAAGGACAAATTTAAACACACTTTTTTCATATATTTGTTTTTGTTTTTAAAATTATGTAGAATCATTTACAATTCAAACACTTATATTATTTGTTTTGAAAAAATTGTTTGAAACCAGCCCACGCATTTATGCCAATGATGTCAACTTGAAAATGACGTCACGAGCTTTTACGTTAATTTTATAAATGCTACAAGGCAAAATCATATCATCCTGTCTATTATTCATTATTCTTAGAAAATATGACTAAATGGAAAACATTTATACACGGGGTGTGAAATTTCAGTAAAACTCGACTCATTCTCATTTACAATGAAATGCTATTTCAATTCACTTTAGTAATTATTATACAATTATCAGTGTTTAATAAAAACTGATCATTTTTGGCAAAGTAATTATTTTCGTAACCAGTTACACAACTTGTCTAGAAAAAAATCTTCCATACATATACAATACAAAAATCATAATTTCGTTATTATAAAGCTGAATGTGAATTTTTATTATCAATTTTAATATAAACATAATAAAACATATATCTATATGAAATGTGATATGAATGTAAATATATTCCAACATTTTTAATATTTCTCTATAACGAAAGCCTTCAATAAAATTACCTTTTAGCTAGGTGCAATTTTAAGATGGTCACGATTTTTGCGGTTAAAATTATGTAAAAACCTGTTTCCTTTTTATATGCATTGGTTGCAAATCAGAAACATTTGTTGTATAATATTAAAGTATTATTTCCATGAAGGTCTCTTTTTCTATTCTCTATAATATTTCAGAATGCATCAATGAAAATTATAGAAATTAGTTTACAACGTATTTTTTATAAACAATGTACATATTTTATTTCCATGCATATGTAAGTATATTTATAGTCAGCATTCTATTTTTTATAAAAATTACGAATTAAATATGATTTAATGCAATGATAATGGATAACACAAACAATGAATATTATACTGTCTGGCACTGCAAACAAAATACTCGTATGTATAAAAACATAACTGATAAAATATCAAATTTTTAACGTACAAGTAGATTATTTAAAAATTATTTATTAGATAAATGGAATAAAAAATATAATAATATATGATAGTATATTATCTAATTGAACTTTAAAGATGATACCTACAAATACATAGATTCAAAACTGTTCTCTGAATTTTAAATTCAATTTCATATATTGAAAAACAATTATGTATTAAATAAATAATTCTATTATTAGAAATTAGAAAAAAATACAATTTCTTTATAAATTTCTGATGAAATTGATTTTCTGTTATAATCATTCATGCAATCTGCATAATATTTCTTTTTTATATAATATAGGATGTATACGTAATCATCATTTTTCGTGAAATAACTTTTTTTTAACAATATACCTATTATCTACTATTCATTCTATCTACATTTCTGGAGGGGTTTTTCTTTTGTTATGAAATCTACATATATTATAATACGGACAAAATTGCTGTTCCCCATTTTACACATTAAAGTCTGTTATGGCAAAATAACACCACCCATAATAATGTTAACATTATTCAAATGTATTCCAATATAAAATATATTTTGTGGGAGAACTATTATCAATATTATAGTCCACCATAGAATTTTGTTGGCAAGAAAACAGTTTGTGTACACGTAATATTCGTGGAATGGGACCTTGAAACGCGGTGTTCCGGCTGAAACAGTCAGCTTCCCGCCAAAATCATGCCAAACTATTGGTTGCAATGTGTAAATTTTAAATAAATAATGTTATGCAAATACATATATCATGTATACACCATTGCCAATTTCTCAGGCAAGGGAAACTATATTCAAAAATGTATTTTGCTTATATTAAAAAATAAAATAGTGAGTGTTAACTCATATATAATTTTGAAATGACATGGCTGGGTGCTAACATAACACCCATATTACATAATATTGAATTTATTAATTTATAATAAGACAAGCATTCTTTATAAAACCACACTTGAACAATTTTATTGTTTGATCTGGTAAAAGAATTTCACTTTTACAACGTTATTTGAGAATAGAAATTTCCGGAAAAAAACATGTGCCTTCATTTTTTCAAAAAAATGTTGAAAATCTTGTAATTTCACTGGGTTATTCAGGAATTCATGAAAATAACTTTAAAAACTATGGCAAAATTGACCGAAATACTTATAAAATAGAATAACAAATTTAAACTCATAATTTTAAACTGGCGAGGTTTGGTGCTAAGATAATAACACTCCCATCAAAAATTAATTTATTAATTTATAATAAGACGTGCATGCTTAGTAGAATTCCACTTTCGAATTATATTAGAGTATAAAAATTTGAGAAATTACATAACACTGGTCTTCATTTTTCCAAAAACGTGTTGTTTTTTTTGTTTAATTCTGTGTCATAATTGAATCATTTTCGAATTGATAAAAAGACATTAGGAATTAACTATTTTAAACAAGAAATATAGATATACATATATTGTCGATAGAACAAAGAATTTAAACTCATAGTGTTGATTTGACATGGTTTGGTGCTAAGATAACACCTACTTTACATAATAATGAATTTATTAATTCATAATAAGACATGCAGTCTCTCAAACAACACTTGAACAATATGTTACTATTTGCTCTTGTAAAAGAATTTCACTTTTAATCAATATTTGAGAATAAAAATTTCCGGAATTACAAAAACCGTGTGGCCTTGATTTTTTTCATAAAAATGTTAGATTTCGTGTTTTCACTGAATTATTCTCGAATTGATAAAAATGACTAAAAAGTAATGATATAATTTGATAACATAGGTACTTAAATATAACTACACGTGTATAAAAGTACTCATAAATCATTATTATTGTTATTACCACTATAATACACCATAAAAAAGTGGTTTCAAGGAGAAATGTAATATTTGTCTTCCTAATTATGATTTGAAAAATGAAAACCATTGGTTGCAAAAAAAAACACCTTATGTAATTAAATGTTTCTACACAGAATGTTTCAAATGAAAATCATTCTTACTCAATATTTATCTATTATGAATTTCAACTTATCTTAGTCACCGAATTGTCAACTAAACAAACATACAATGTTTGTAACAATTGTTAAATACTTTTTCCAATGTACATATTTAAATTTAAACGTGATGTATGTACGAATAATATACACATATTAAGCCATATTTGTATGAGTAACACTTTTAAATAAACTTTTTTTTTTTAATATGGACGCTTACTCATTTTTGGCAATTTAATTGCATTTTATCTGGTTTACTAATCAAACATATGCCCGTATAAACCCAACAAATTGCATGTGTTAATTTTTAAGAGGTACCTACGTACATATACACCAACTTTCATTTCTGGTATAATGCTAAAGTTATAATTACAAAATGTAAATATTGATTATTTTACAAATAAAGTGGAAAAAGTAATAGTAAAATAAATTGTATAGTTGTTAAATAGACATTTAAATATTATACAAAAAATACAAATTCACGTTTTACGTCATAATGTTGCATGTTGAATTATTAATTAAAGCAATTATGCACAAATTAATATCATATTACTAATAATTATCTCAACAATCAAGTATTTGTAAAATTAATAACCTATATTGCCGCTGCAACAAATACAATATCAATCTAAAAAATATGGAATAGCAAAAAAATATGTATTTCCGAGAACAGTTTATTACATCAATTGATGTTGTATAATTTTAATTAGTAAATAGCGAAAATGATGTAGTTTATGCGACGAAATAAAATGGTTGCTTTTTTTTATACTTGAATAAAAGTTTCATTTCAAAACTGCAAAATTTAG
Source organism: Oryzaephilus surinamensis (assembly GCA_004796505.1). Lineage (NCBI taxonomy): Eukaryota > Metazoa > Arthropoda > Insecta > Coleoptera > Silvanidae > Oryzaephilus > Oryzaephilus surinamensis. Next base: position 25,439 of record SSSI01007559.1, on the reverse strand, counting down.
AAGATACCATAAATAATCTACCAGGGAAAAACAAGAACACAAAATCGGCCAAACCAATTTCAGTATTATTTTGAACGACTTCCAATTTCAAAATCACTATAATTAAACTGACCTTAATAATTTTAATTATGGAGACAGTTTTAATGATCAACAACAACAACAAAACCAGCAAATTAATCATAAAAATATAATTTTACTTTATACGTTGTCTTTATATAAAAAAATCAATGATTGTCTTGTAAACATAATACCTGTTGTATTCAATTTATTTTTTCTTGGATTTTAATGTTTTGGTAAATTACATGGATAGGAAAATAAACACATAGATATTCATACAGTCTAGATAACTATCAAGATATGTGTTCACTATTTATTCATCAACAAGTAAAACCAGGAAATTTAATAGATGTGCACTAGTGTGTAATGCATATCAAATGAAATTGTTACCTAAGCATGACTGATAAAAATGAGAAAATCGCCCGCAGAATTCGTATAATTTTGTTACAAAATTTCTGTAAAACAACTATTTTAATTATAACAGTGAAATTTATAATATAAAAACTTTAGCAGTTGCGCTGCCATCCTATTATATTATATAGTAAAAATCAGAATCAGAAGCAGGCTGTGTTGCTATTTCCTGCGTGCAAACGAGGTCAGTTGCGCAACTTTGGGAACTGAAATATACATCCAATTGGGCTACAAACTGTATTTTGTAGGTATATATCGCAACCACAACTATGTGTATATTTTCTCCTTAGTACTTATAATAAAATTTTATAAAAATGTATGGAGTGCAATGACCGATTTTTAGAATTGCATTAAAAATATATTTAATCTAAAATTAAACCTGATGGGTATATATCAAAATTGAAACGATTTCTTTTTTTATTCGATATCTAGAACTCGTTAATGTTATCTAAACGATAGTTACTGGTAATTAGATAAAAATGACATGTGTGTGCACAGTTAGAAATTTTTTAAGAAAGTAGGAGAATTTATTTTAAAAAAATCACAGTAAGATACTGTAATAGGTATGTGAATTTTGAGTTTTCGAAATAGTACCCATACCGACAAATAGTTCTGGTACTTCCCGTTTCTTTAAATCTTGCAGCCACACGAGCGCATTTATAAAAAACATACCGACGAACAAAAAAAGGTCAATGAAATCCAACTGAAATAAATCATTATATATATGTACCTATGAATTATATTTTGAAAGTAAAAAGTGAATTTTGCTACTTTTACATTATTATAACAAAAATACTGGTTTTGGTCTAGTTGATCTGAAAATTTGGTATATAATTATACTTTTAAATGTTAAAACAATTTAAATCGTTGCTGTGTATAAATGTTGATAATGTTATTATTTGAATTAATATGACAAGTACGTACGCAATCACTGACAGGTCCGCTGCAGAGCTAAGGTTAGTGTCCGCTTAGCCTAGTATAAACTGTATGAAATGAATAGCATTTCTTTGTGTTGCTGTTGATGTTGATACTGATGATATTTCAAAGATAAAACTATACTATATATTTTTATTAAAGTTAATATAAAATTATTTAACTAACTAAATGCACCAACGCTGTAAATATCTATCAAAAATTTGTCCTATTTTTAACAATTGTTAGATATTAATTCATCTCATTTATTCGTTTCAAAATAAAAATTTGATTACTTTTTCTAATAATGTTCATACATTTTCAGTTTGACTAAAAAATGACTTTATTAATATATTTTATTTGTTTATGTAACAGATCTGAAATTGAGTTTAATTTTCATTAAAAAAAATATAATAACACAGCTTAACATCTTCTTGAAGAGACAAAAAAGCCGCATGCATTCAGCGTGCATAAATGTTCTAATTGTTTGTATTTCTTTAAATATACAAACCGTGAGAGAAAAATAATATACAGTCTTAATATTCAATGTTTATCTTAAATTACGTAATCATTTCTGCTTTTTCTAAAAACAAAAAACATTTTTGTATTCATTAATAATTATTTCTCTTTAATTTTTTACAGTGGGAAATGTCCATGATTCAAACATTATTATTTTGTACACCATATTATCATCCATGTATAAATTTTGCGGCCTTGTACTATTATTCATAGAAATACATATATGTATGTATTCATACGTGTAATATAAATACATATGTACATCGGCAATTTTTTTAATTGATTTCTTCGGAAAATTACTAGTTGGCACTATAAAGGAAATACCGCTTATAGTGGTAACGTAGGTAAGCTTTGTTCCAACCAGCGATTCCAGAACTGTTTGTGAACGTCCAATGTTCAGTAGTTCTGAACTGATAATTAGATTTTTCTTTCTCTTATATGAAAAGAAGGGTTTCTATAATATCAGTAAATAATAAAAAAAGAATTGGTTAAAAAACGAATCCAAGGCTTTTGCCAACACAATTAATAATTAGCTTGGCTTGAAAAAACTGGCCCTAATTTTAATAAATACATATTAATATCCATTATGGATAATAACATGTAATACGTATACAGCATATTATTTATACAAGCAAGGAACAATTATGGTCTAAATTCAAATAATCTGCTCATTTTGGAACTCATATTTGCACATTTAAAATTAATTATCCAATACATAAGTAATAAAAAAATTTCTGTTTTAATCAAACATAGTTAATATTACTCATAAATGATTCAGAATGCAGCAGTAAAAGCAAATAATGTGTTTGTTGTTTTCAATTGTACATGGTGACTTTTAATGCAGTTTTAAAAAAATTTATAATGCAGTTTTGCAGCTCAAGTTAACTTTGAGGTTTACTTTAAGATTCGGAGATCAGAAGAAACGTGCTGAGTATATCATACGTACATACAAATAACGGTATCTTATATAAATGCGTATAACGTTACACTATCATGAACCGGTAATTTCTATGTGAATAATTTATTTATTGCATTTTAAACAATTTTTACAATAAATAAATGTACATATGTACATGTACTTATTCTATAAGAATAATATACATATGAATGCTTAATGAGCTCATTCAAAAATTAATAGAAAATTCATCAATTTTTTTTTTGTTATACCTAATACAAAAATGATAACATATATTTTATCAATAAAAGCAGTTTTGAATAAAACAGAGTTTCAAAAACAATAGTTTATATCAATTTGTTGATTTCTCTCTCTCTAATACCTATTTCGTATGTCATATGTATTTTATAAGTCATTTCATAACATATTGGTACTCTTGGTACTCTTAATATTTTGGTATAAAAGATATCAAATGGTATATTCCATACAATATTGGAATAATTTTCCACCGATTCTCAATAATATATGCAAAATTACATTATATAATATGTATTAACACCATTCAATTGCAAATAAACATCAATATATTTTCTGCTTTTGTAATGCTATTTATGACCTATTATTGTTATGTTTTACTCAAGGCCAAATACAAATAATAATTGGATGCAATGAAACACTGATTATAGAAAGTAACAATTACTTATACCGATATACACTTACATAGGTAAATAATTAAATATGTAGGTAAATATATGTATGTAAATACCTATTATAATTTATCCATATCGCCGGTATTTGGATAACAATATATAACATATTATAGATCCTGATCATACCGAACCAACTCGTTTAATAATACATAATTTAGAATAAGTGTAAATATTTAAAAAACTAGTACCTAACTGGTGGACCGATACCAGTCGCGCTAATAATCTTGTAAAATTACTAACTTCGACAATAGCTTGTAAAATTTCATTTTTTATTAATTTAAATTTGGCCTAGGTAATACCTACATGTTCCTACTCACATATATACAATGCCTATTATTTTGGCCTGGTAAATATTCAACAAATGCCTTATACTTTTTCTTATTTGGATACAGAATGTTAATTGAGTTGCCATTATACAATAGTACCTAGGTATAATACTTACCTGTAATCATAATTTATTGAAAATAAACAATGATTGTATAAAGTATTTGGGTATGTATGTTATACTGATTAAATAAATTCTAATTATTCTGTATAGTACTTAATCTTAAGTAGGTATACTTATTCTATATTTAAGTCTGATGAGAAAGCTTCTATAAGTACCGCATTTATGAGTACCTGTATAATACATATAGATAAATTTATATCACAAGTCACAAGTATGTATTTATTACATTAAATTTTATTTATTAATTAATTTCATATTTTTCGCATGTAGAATTAACATAAAAACACGAGTATTGTTCTAAAAGTAGCACTCTACAGCTGTCTATTTTGCTGAATGTTGAGAATTATAGTCATGGAAAATTTTATAGTCGTTATAAATACAAAATTTTTAACGGTTTGCCTACTTAAATATTTTTAACTCAGTATATGTTTTTTTTTCTGTTATTTTACTGTAATCTTATTTAAAATAAAAGTAATAAAAACAATTTTAATATTTTATTGACAAAGTACATTTTAACAGTATTATTTCATTTATTTCAATAATAATAAACATACAGTAAATTAATGTCATCATAATTTAAATTTTTAAATAATGTTCATTACATATAAACGATAATATATTATCAATTTTTTATAGAATATAAAAACATGTGCCGCAACTTAATTAGTTTCTATAAAATAAAACACCTAATTTACAATATCTACATACTTATAACATCTACATCGTAAAGTATACACGTATTTAATTATTCGTAAACAGCAAGAATTATATTATCGCCGTATTTCAATAGCACCTACGTTGTTTATTATATTAATAAGAAAAATTAAAATTTTATTGACATATAAGAAAATGGTGTCATGTAACGGTTTTTAAATTTTAACTCATGAAATTTAACGATGTTTCAGCTTAACACATCGTATATACCCAAACAGTTCGTACGATGCACAGGAAGTTTTAAATTCGCAGCTTGCTTTAGCCATAAGCCATAGTGCGTGATATAAAGCCTTGTCCCTTGTTACCATGGAGAAGTTTGGGAGTGCCATAACTAATACTTAACTCTCATTGGTTCAGGCCACGAATATCTCGTGGGACCTCAAATTGTGCACGAACCCGCTTCATGCCTAGTTAACGAGCTAGAATAGCACATGTTTAACCTTGAAGATCAAATGTATGATCCATTATGAAAACATCTTCCTATTATGATCTTCTGACGCAATCAGAATCATACTCAACTTCTCTGGTATCTGTTTCCTATTATTATGTTAATATTTTTTTTTACAGTGATTTTGTAGAGAAATATTCTTGTTCCACACACTCTGACAAAACAACCATTTTTATTTCAGACCTAAACCCTCGGTTTGTTCAAGGTTAACAAGGGGCAGGACTTCAAGGACAACCCCAAAATTCGTAGGGCGCCATTAACAGAAGCAACGTAAGTACGCGCGATTTTATTCGAACTTGTTACGCAATATCGTGGAAAAAATAGAATTTCTTTTTTGTTGATTTTTAAGTTGTAAAAACAATGGATTAAATAGGAGAGAGAAAAAGACTGACTCGTTATAAAATAAAGTTAGCCAAATTCACTCCCCTGTTCACCCATTTTTTATCCTCTTCGTAAAAGTTATTACAAAATCATAAATAAACACATGGATTAAAGTTCTGTAAAAAAATGAGAAAATTATAACGCAATTAACACGCTAGCAAAATACGAATATTACTCAGCATAAACGTTACATTACTTAATCTTGATATAACACTATATAATTACGTTTGACGTCATCGATAAAAAAATATGGCTATCACTACACTAATTACTTTTACCTTTTCAATTACTACAAAGTATAACTTTGAATTGCACTAACAATATAGGACATGTTATAAAATTTTTACCAAATACATAAAACATTTAACCGAACAAAAAAGCTAAAAAGTTTTACAACAAGATGGCCGCGCGCTGACTAACAATGCGGAAGTGCAAAAGTAGGTCGTTATAATTTTTCCAAAAATATAAAACAAAAAATTTTTGATAAATATTACTCAACCAATACAAATATATTATAATGTGATTAATATTAACACACGAATTTGTTAAAAAAAATTTGATAGAACACTTCAAAAAATAGCGCGTATCCACAATTTGTTCGCAGCATACAGCACAACCGTTTCTGCAAGATTAAGAAACGGCGAAACGTGAAACATGGGGACTTCACCCGTATTCACTAAACTCTGCTTTTTGCTTTACCACCATTGGGAGAGGGGATAGGAGTTGCGTTGTCGCATTGGTTGGAATTCCCCCTATTTTCAACAGATTAGAATGTGACGCAGTGCGCACCTTGCCATCGACGAAAAACGAGAACGAGAAAGTTCCCCTATTTTCCCCGCTAATTTTATTTTAGAAAAGGATAAGACTAGTAGAGCTCCAAAGCCAATAATTCTGTCTTTCTTTCTCTACGACACGTGGCAGTTCGATGACCCCGCACACACGTGTACTTTGTGCTGCAGTGTTGCGCAATGCAATTTGCTAAGGAATGCGGACAATCATCAACTAATTTTCTATTCAATGATGATTTTTTTTGTAATGTTCGAGTATTATGTATTTACTCCCAAACATTATCAAACAAAAACACATAAAACAACTCAAAACATAATAATACTTCATAAATCTATCCATGCGTAGATAATCTATGTAGATATATGTATATTCTGTTAATAAAATTAATTAATATTAATAATACAGTAACAATACATATGTTTCAAGTAACAATAGATAAATTATTTCACCAACTTAAAACTAGCACACAAAAAAGTTATCACAAAAATCACATATTTGAAAATAAAAAAAACAACGATCACACTACGAACAAAAAATGTGTTTTGCTTCGAACTAAACTACGAAGTGCGGTCCTTTTACAAGTTGAAGCTTTGGAACGGAACCAATGGAACAAAGATAGTGGTTTTTTTAGGGTGGGGAAAGAGAAACGGACCAGCTTTCATGTATTGATCAGTCTTAGTCGACTGTCCTCGTATATACTCGCCAAGTAAAAAATAGGTCAGTGGAAGTATACACGTGTCAGCACTGCGGCCTTGGCTCATATGCGTTAGTTACATGGCTAACGATAAGTTGGAGATGTTGGTTGATGATATAATGAATAGTATACATACAATACATTTACCATAAAAATGAATAAAATGTATGTATGTACATAGTGCGTGCACATTCAATCAATTTTTTTTTAACTACAACAATGAACTTAGCTCTTTAACCAGAAAACTTTTTATTCTTAGTCAGTCAAGTAAAAAAGAAATTTTTCTTTGTTCTGTCCTTGTAAAATCAGAACAATGAAAATGATGTTAGAGCAATACGTTTAGATGTTTGATATTCTATTAGAATTTCCTCGACCGTTTCCAATTTAATCTAGGATATTTAATTAGAATGTTAATAGAAAATTTGAAAGATTTCGAAATTTATATTAATAATATTAAAGTTCTGATATACATGTTATGAATACGGAATGAAAAATTTTGAAATGCAAATAGGAAAAGTTTTTTGGATTAAAATCAATACGAATGAAGCTATTTTCGTAATATCTGTCTATTGTTTTAATCCTAAATAAATCTTAAAACTATAATTAATTAATAACATAAGTAATTAATACATTAATTATTTTACGACATTCATTACATTTTGAGTAAATATTAATATGTTAATTCTTATGTACACATATTGTTATCAATATTTATATGTACGTACATACATACATATTAATGCACTTGTAAAAAAAATTAAATAAATGAATACATTTTATATTTAGTACAAATAATACGCACATGTGAACTTTCTATTTAGGGAGCTATAAAATATTTTTGTCAGTATTGTAATTATGGTCAAAAACAAATTTTATATTATACCTAGTTAAAAAACTAAAAATAATGGGGAAATGAGACTGTTAATTTATTAGAAAGCAGGGCAAAACACATAGAATCCGTTATAACGGTAATTTTTTTAGGGCATATTATTAGCCATGTTTTTATGCAACAAATTTGACGGTTTTTTTTTTTATAGAGAAGAAATTTCGTGAATGGCTAATGTAAATCAAAAAGTATAACTTTGAACTAGAATTAACTGGTTTTTAAGAATTATATAAACAGGTGATGCAGGTGTATAACTCTGAAATTTTTGGTATTATAATTAGAAATTAGTATTTATTTTTTATTAAAAAAATGAAGAAATAGATTAACAGTTAACAAACTCAATGCAAAAGACATACAGACAATGAAAGCTTTACCTTTGATGTCAAAATCATTCCCCTGATGAAGAAACAATTATTATCATCAGTTTAAAAGAAAACTCTAAAGTCTATACATTTAAAAATAATCACTTAAAGAAAAATTAATATATCGCACTGACTAAATTACAGAAATAAAAAAGCAGAATATAATTATTACTATTATATAATTAAGTAATATGGTTTTTTATGTCTAATACTAGCAAGAAGATAAAAAGGTAAAAAATTACTCAACACCTACTTGTGTACTTGGAATTTCAAGAGCAATAATAGAAAGACAAGTTTTCCAAACGCATTCACTTTTCTGACTGATGCCCTAAAAGCGCTGAAACGCGTTTTCACGTTAAATTTTACTCTATGTACATATATAGCTATAGTATTAAATAGGGATCGATCCATCTAGCACACTGGCATATAACGTTTCCCTAGTGCCTAAATGGCAGTTTACGCAACTCTCTGGGCGCAACTCAGTATATACAATTGTATAATATTTGTATCCAAAAACTCTCTCTGAAACATTGTCACAGTCTTAACATGGACGAATTTGTGATGGCAATCCAACGGAAAGTTTAGACTGTACCGTATTTATTTGGAATCAATATAAGAGCACCCTTCACATTCTAATATGAATCTAGTTCAAAAGGCACAGGAATTATTTTGACCTAATTTTATTTGGTTGCAGACTGTGACACGTGCTTTCAGTTTGCAGTTAAAAGTTTAATGATCAATTTTCACTTTTCTTTATTTATTTTACAAATTTTAACGTTGCTGACTAACTCAATGCAGGAATTGTCATAATCTATTGTTTTAAAATTATATATAAAATAGTGTGTACACATGGTGTTTTACTTTTTATGGTAGCTTTAATTATTCATCTCAATTTTAGAATATTTTGATCAAAGCTTTAAATACCTATTTAAGCCTTGTATAAGAATTTTAGATATTTCATCGGATCAAATTTTTAGCAATGATTTTTATATATTTTTTTAAGTCAAAGCTTCAAGAAATACCTAATTTTGATATTGTACTCACATTTTTATTATTCAAAAACTCAAAATAGTGTATCAAATTTTTAATATGATTTTTTTAAGTCGAAACTTTAAGATTAAGAGATAATTTTGATATTGTAGTATTGTACTCATATTTTTATTACTCAAAAACTCAAAATAGTGTTTTTATCTCAAGTGTTGTAATAATTATAGTTAATATTTAATAACAATTGTTGTGTGTGGGTGCGTTCTTAATTAACTTTGTTCATCATTCTCTTATTATTCACCACATTTATCCTATTAAAGTTTCATTTTCCATTATTCCTTTATTTTGCCAATATTATCATCAATTTAGGTATATATGTATATTGTATATTAATCAATTCTTTATTATAATTTATAAAAGCAATAATACAAACAATGAATACATTATATTAAAATATTTTCTTTATCAGTTTTGAACTTTCGAAATCATTTATGATTATTTCAACAATTATTACAGATGCGTAGTTTAATATTATTTATACCTACGTCAGAACCCTAGTTCCAAAAGCGAGCTTTTAGACTATATATATACCTCCATAATCGAAGAATTTCAGGTGCACTGCATGTCATTTTGTGTATATACATGGGGTGTATCTACAACCCCATTCCTCGAATACAAAATTTGACACACCCACCTATCAAAAATGAAAAATTCTTCCCAACTTGTTTGTATAACTTTTGTTATAGCATTAAGTATACCAATTTCTAGAATAAGTTTTGAAAAAAGAAAACAAAGATACCGTATTAATATAATAAGGGATATAATATATATAGGGAAATAGTAATTTTAAATTGTTGAATAGGTAATAATATGCTTAGTATAATTTTAATTAGTATACCTAATATTTAAAATAATAATTTATTCCCACATTTTATACCTTAGATATAAATCTATTCAAATTATAATTCCTAATTAAAGTATTTTGTTAGTTATATCAAAAGAAAAATGCACCTTTCTTTCTTAACAAAAATACACAGTTATACAAAATTAATTGTTATTATGTGTAAGAAAAATTCTATTGTTTTATATATTATAAAGGATGTTGTCTCAGAAACAATTTTCTTTTATCATATATATTTTTTGCTCATAATTTACCGCATTTAATTGGTTTCAAAGTAAAACAACAATAAATTACATAATACTTAATCCGTAAATATTTTTTAAGTCATTGTGGAAAACACATTTATAATTTATTATGTAAACTGTTATATATATTTCCCATTCATAAATCGATTATGTACTTGTAAATTGATTTTTAGTTGTTAACATTCCAAGTTCAATTGATTTCAGGTGTATTACCATTTATTGTACTTGAAAATACTTTGCAAACACTCATACTAAATGTAACAGATATCAGGTTCTTTGTTCTTCTGCTTTTCTGATCACATAAAAATCCAGATGCAGAAAATTGCAAAAACAATTTCATATTCTAACATTATATGATTGATTGTCTATACTTAAAACATTTCAAGAAATTTTTTAAATGAAATATAGTTTTAATAATATATCGAGTTCGAGTACAATGTACGTACACTTCAAAGGGCAGTGAACTTTTTATTATTAGAGAAAGAGAAGTCAGTTGGTTCAGGCAACTTCAACCGTTGCAGCGTCACACTTTCACTACTGAACATTAGTGTTGATTCTTTTTTTCAATAGTTTTTTTTTATTATTAAGGTCGTTTGAGTTCATCATCATCAACATCTTTGTACGGCAATTCAACTCTCAAATAAACTATTATTGTATATATGAGAAAAAAATGATTTCAGAACTGTGTGGTAGAGCTTTAACATTTTATGACCAAACTTTTTATGCTTTGTGGTATCAGTAATTTTGCAATTAAAATCAGGAACTTCCATTTCTTCTCGTTAAATTCAGATTTATGGTCTGTTTTTGTACATATGGTAACTACAAGAATTGTTGATTTTTTGACTCGGAACATTGATTATAGGAGGAAAATTATATCCATCTTTTTATAGCGGTATACTTGTGGTACTGCTATTAATTACAAAAATGACGAAAGCAGTGAAGATTATTACGTACCTGCAATACTTTTATGGCATCTTAAACGTTATTTTTGTGCAACAATGTAATGTGGGCCAAGAATACAATTAACTAATAAAACTGTATAGACATAACAAATAAATTAAATTTAACAATAAATAAATGAAATTAAACTTTTGAAAGTAAACATAAGTTCAGGGGTGAATTATTGAAAAATGAATCTATATCCTAGATATTTATTTATCTGTAAGTATATTACATAATTAGAGGAACAAATATCGATTAAAGATTCCTTTTTATTCGTATTTTTTAAAGAACTGAATTGAAGAAGTAACAATATCAAAATGGAAAAGGAAAGTATATTTTTAAATTACAGGCTTTATTATTTCCTAAAGAATGGACATCGCTGTTAAATTCCATATTTTAACCCATTTTATGGAATTTGTCAAACAACTCGGCCTCTTTGAGATATATATATATATATACAATTTTGGACACATTGTTACATCAAGGGAGCTATTAATAGTGCCCTAAATGAGGTCAGTAGGTCAATCAATGCTTCAGGCGTCCCGGCGCCTGCAATGGGCACGCCCGACGTCAATTGGGCCAACCTATTGATCCCTTCGAATGATTCCACGTGCCGACGCCACTGTTACTAGGACACTCTCTACTCTCTCAAAGAGTAAATGTGTTGTTTATACACTTGAAGATTTACAACCACTTTGCTGCTGTTGCTGGTGGTTGGCTGGGATTGCTAACTTTTTGCTCTTTTTTTGGTTTATGATAAAAAGGAAAGAGGAAGTACAGGAAATATCGAAGAAATTTAATTAGATTTAATATTAATAATGTAAATTGAGTTGTTAGAAATATCCGATTATTCAATAAGTGGCACTTTTTCTAATTAATAAATTTCTATTCTTTTATATTTTGAACAGTTAATAATTAGAAATTATTGACGTAAAAGAGGATATAACAAACAATTATCTTTGTAATAAGTGAGTAACATAAAACATTTACGAATTTGCTGAAATTATACTTTAGCATTCTTTAATAGGAATGATGTAATATGTTGACCTAGTTCTTTGGCACGTGTACGGACTTCTTGCTCCTTTTATCCTTTTTGGCCAATATTTTAATGGCCATCGTATTTTAAACATTATTCCACACAGTCTATTGTAACAATGAAACCCATAAGAGTATATATGAAATACAGCTATTTATAAGTTTATAATATATTCAAAGATTTATTAAGGTTTAATGGAAAGTACATACATATTTAAATTTTCGAAAATTTTTAACAGATTAAATTTCTATACGTTTTAAACAACAATTACGTTTGAAAACATGTATTATTCTTTTATTTACAAAGATATAATTAATAAATTTTTCTGATTCAACATTTAGAATTTACAATTATTGGTGAAATCTACGAAGCTTTTGGCCATTGCAGAAAAAATATATAATGAAGTTAATGGAAATAATAAAAATTGTTTTTATATATTTCATAATATAATAAAATATTACAAAACAAAATTATACAGTTAAAAATAATACATAATTTAGTGTAACATAGGTTTATACAGATTTGTTATGAAATACTATTTTAAAGATTCATAATACGTAATAAAAGCATTCTATTTCCATCTGTAGATTTATTCGAAAAGCTCCCAGTGAGGAACTTTAAAGAACTGTATCTGAGAGATATTCGTATTCGTTTTCAAATAATATTAGTTCCCTATAACAGATAATCCTGTTTCCTGTTTTTCAGTTTCAAAAATTTGAATTTGTTTACAAAACATAAAATCATTTACAAATTTTAGAATCATGTTGAATAAAATTGACAAATTAACGTTAACATGTCTGATGGGAATATGATCCAATGAAATTGCCACAATTTGGACAAGTATGTTCGATTACTAAACATGAGTCAATAAAATATGGAATACAACAGCAAAACCAACATCTAGAATACATAATTATATATTATCATTTCTTCTATAGATTATTATTTGATTTTATTTACCCTAAAGCAAACAAAAGTAACGCAACCAAGTGAGTTTTCATAGACGGTCTACGTTTGATTAGGGTTACTACTTCAGTACGACAAAAAGGGCATCGTATTGGTTGTGGATCAGGGCCCAATATTAAAATTTGAATTTGGGTTTGATTTGCCATGCAGTATAATTTTCAGATTTCTGTTTTTTATTGATGTATTTATTTTTTTAAATTATTCATATATGTATCTATAATTAGTACCTTATGGTGGAAAAAAATGTATGTATATATAAAATTTAGATACAGTAAATTAAAAATATCTAATTTATTTTATAAATAATATTTATTTGTCTTATGACATTTTGAAATTTTAACTGATTCTGTTCTAACGGTTCTAACTGATCCTTTCGAATTGATAGTTGCATAATGTAGAGAATTATATCACATTTTAATTCTATATTAAATGCTTCATTTGCACGTGTTGGTTATTTTATACACTATATGACAACTATGTAGTTTATCGTGACAAAGTGCCATTATCTGTATTTATATAAAACTTATTAAACAAAGCGCAACAGATTCTTGTTTTTATCTGTTCAAAATATTAATTTTTATTTAAATAAGTGTTATTTTATTCGTAGATATACAGATCTTAACTATAAAGTAGAAAGGTAAGAAAGAAAGAATACGTACATGTTATTTTTATTTATAAATATGTATATTTATGTATATAAATTAAGCTTATACTTCCAGATTCTAGATGTAACCTTATATTTTCGCTTAATAAAATATATTTAAAAATTCTTTAAATGCACTTATTTATGCTTAGTATGCTATAATGCATAAAAATTTTGATAAGATAATTACTATTGTGTTAATGTTTGCTACTTACTATCTTTTCTGTTTATCTGCCTATTTTTATACTATTGTACTTTATAATGCGGATGCGCGTATTTAAATTATTTTTGGTATTTCCCCCATTTCATATACATTATACATAACCATTATTTCGTTACTATCAACATTTTTTGACTTTGGTAATTTATTTTATTAGCTTCTTAATACAAAATGATTAGCAACGATTGTACATTGTATTTTTCGGAAAAACTTAAAGAAATGTTTCCGGAAAAAACGGATCAACAAATTTTTGAAATTATTGCAATGGTATTAGAAGGAGACGATGGCTCCGATGAACATAGATACGAAAATATGGTTAATTTATTAATTGCAAATGACGGAGGAAATGAAGGGGCTGTGGGTTATGATCGGGCTGTGGGTTATGATCCATCCTATCAGCCTCAAATTCCTCCAACAATTTACAATAATGTGATGTCATTATTTCCTAATGTTTGCCCAAAATATTTGGAAACTTTATACGAAAAATTAGGAGATGATCTTGAGCAAATTTTAGAAGATATGTTTGAAAATGGATATAACATGATTGAGAATGATCCATTAGACTTATATTCAACGTTAAAACAATTATTACCTGAAGCAGATCCGCTTTATTTAAAGGAAAAGGCACAAGAATTGGCAAATAAAACTCAACAAGATTTTAATTTATTTATTGAGAATGCGATTATGTCCAGTGATTATCCTACCATGCAAAACTATTTGAAGTACAAAGCTATTTATTTTTTATACATAACATATTTAACTTTAGAGTATTTTAAGGAATAAAAAGCAAGAAGATGAACTCGCATTGTATACAACAAACTTTAACGTAAATAAATATTTGGAACAGTTTCCTAATCCATTTCAGCATTTCTCTGATAATGATCGAACTAATCCAATTCAAGATGATGACGATAAAAAATATGCACTAAACTTTCTCTTCAATCATTACAGATTCATTCGAATGAAAAATATAATAACCATATTTAATTCATTTAATAAAAATTTAACTGAGACTTGTACACGTTTAGATCGTTTTCCAAAGAATTTTCGAAATCCTAGACAAATTAAAAATTGTGACAGTATTAAGAACAAAGCTTTGTTACAAGAAGTATATTTAAAAATTCCTTTACTAAATTATACCCCTAATTATGAACATACGTATATGATTTTTAGATTGCTTTCCTTAAACACAGAAAATATATACGACATGTTATCAAATTGAAAGATGATCATTATAGACAAGCTAGAGAAAATGCCGAAAAATTAGATTTATTGGAAACCTGCCAATGTTGTTTCAATGAAGAATTAATACCAGAAGAATGCTATTTTTGTCGAAAAGGTTGTGTTTTTTGTAAAGACTGTATAATACGGGGTACCAAAACAATTATCGGAAAAGGCGAGCTAGTTTTTCCATGTTTTGCAAACTGCGATTCACAGTTTACCCTTCGTACTTTACAAGTATAAATATATATACATATCACATACAAAAAGAACAAAACAAATACATAAATTTAAATTGTAGATGGTTTTGGATAAAAGTACGTTTGAATTATTGACACAAAAAATTCAATACGAAGAACTTAAAAACGCCAATATTGAAGGACTTGAATCTTGTGCTTTTTGTAATTATGTAGTGTTATTGCCAGATACAGAAAAAGTACTTAAATGTAAAAATATACACTGTATGAAGGAAACTTGCAGAAATTGTAGACATGAAGCTCACATCCCCAAGCGATGTAACGAAATTGAATATGACGAAGATGTTAGACGTAGAACTTATGTTGAAAATAAAATGACTGAAGCTTTAATAAGGTAGAAATTGAAGATATTCATTATATAGGACATTAATACAATTATTTCAGGGTGTGTTACAATTGTAAAAAGCCATTTATCAAATCAAGTGGATGTAACAAAATGACTTGTGGAAGTTGCAGTGCTACAATGTGTTATATATGTTGTCAGCCTATTAAAGATTATTCCCATTTCGGTGAATCTCCGGCCAAGTAAGCAAATAAGCATAAGTTAGTTATTATTTATAGTAATTTATAACATATTAGATGCCCTTTACATTCAAATGATGCCGATTTGGACATAAAACGAGTAGTTGCAGGTGCTCGTCAAGCAAAAGCTGATTTAGGAAATGTTGAGATTAAGTTTGACCCTACAATTAATTTGCCGCAACTGTAACTAAATTTGCTCAATTTATATAATTTTCTATTTTAATACATCTAGATTTAAGTGTTTTTATAGTTAGTAGAAAAAGCAATATTTACGTGCTTCCTATTTAATTAATGATTAATAATTATTAAAATTTGTTTTTCTATTATATAAACGAATAAAATTTATGAACAAAAATTGCTTTTATTGGATTATTTGATTATTTAATAACACCGTTGTACATTTTTAAAAAGTTGTATGTGTGCCAAAAAAATAATTACAATTCGGACATGTATGTTCTACATCCTGACACGCTTTCACCCAAAAAGGCAGTACACAGCATGGCCAACATAAACATAAACATAATAGAAGCGAAGCAAAATAAGTCACTTTTGTTCTTCTTGAATGTGTTCGGGAGACTACAAATGTTGCACATCTAGGACATATCAAATAGATTGGGTCCGGTCCAAGGGTTACAAAACTGTCAGCTATATAGCGAAATTAGAGAAAAACAGTAAGTATTTACGACAATGGCCAAAGAGAAAATTTTTTGTACGTGTTTTCACAATATAAATTTTTAAATGCTATCACGTACGTTTTGTTCTTACATGAAATTGTACTTCTACTCAATGATTCTTGAAAACTTCCATGCACTTCTTGATATGAGGGTGGCGGTTGCCTTGAAATGAATGAAATTGAGGGATGAATATTAATTCTGTTTCTATTATTATTGACCAATGGTGGTAATTTGATGACAGTGGAGTATGATGGTGGTATTTGAGTAAATGATTTAGAAATTTCCGATTTATTGTCAACAATAATTCCTTCAGACTTGTAATGACCTAACGGTGTATTATGTACATAATAATTATTCCTTGTTGCCTCTGATGGTCGGGATACAATGAGTCGCTGTTCAATCGGTGGCGACGTCTGGAAACTATTGTTTTGTTCTGGTAGTGATGATGATGTTGATGGCAATACCGACTGACAGGTTGCACAATCCACGATTTCATTTATAATATTAACTAGACAACTACCATTATGTTTTGAGTCGTTTTGATTTGTTTTATCCTCTTCATTTTCTTCCATTTACAACAAATTGTTTCTATTATTTCACACATGTAATTTGAAATTATGTAAATTCCTAAAATGTCAGTCGAGAACAATTCCTAGATATACATTATTGTCAAATTTGTATAATAGAATCCTGCAGTTTATGAAATAAAGATATGCACATTTATTTTTTATTTTTATTATTAGAATGGTTTGACTGTTGTTCGTGGGAATATATAAATTCGCCAGTTTTTCTATTGTATTCTCCTAAGTAATAACAACATTTTTTACAAAATAAATGAATCTTTGAAGCACTTGTTAAAAATGGCAGAAAACACAATGGCCAACAACCCATTAGAAATAATGCTCCAACCGATGTATATGCTACCTTTATATATAAAATAAAAATTTAAAATAAATTTAATAAGTACTTATATCTATTCTATAGTTGTAGGTAATATACTTTGTTCCTCTGTTTTCTTATACAAGGCGTTCCATAATAACCACATGCGGAGCATAAAATCGAAACTGGACCAATGTCCCAAGTTTCAACTGTGTTTTTGGAAAAACTTTAACTTGTTATACGAAATGCTAATAAATTTGTTACCTGTAGCTTTATATATACCACAACTTTTGACATCTTTTTCATTTTTTATCGTATCATCTAAAACATTAAGCACTTTTAATAAAAACTGTTTTATTTAACATAAAAACAAACATTCATTGAAACTTGAAATTGGTTCAGTTCTCTTTGAGGAATTACTAGTTTTATGTGATTCTGATTCATTTTCTGAGGACTGGTTCACACACGAAAAATACACGACTGATTGATTTGGATGTTTTGTTACAAGATGTTCACCCAAAACGCATTGGTAATTAGTTCTATTGAAAGAAATTTCTTCTCTACATTTTTCACATATGATAACTGAAAGATCCATGTAATTCCAATACACCGATTAATTATAAATACAATGAATTTAGTTTGAACATAAAACACTTAATTTTATGATTTTTATGACAATAAATTTGACAACAAACAATAATTGTAGGTAAATGTAAATTTAACAATTTTAACTAACAAATAACATTAAAACAAATTGTACTAATATTTAAATAAATTTATTAAACCTTTCCAAGGTATATTTCACATGTTGAGCAATAATGTACTGCAATTTGACGTCTTCTCAAACATTTTGGGGACCAACATAAAATCAATGGGCCCAAAATACAACAAATCATTAAAGATTTTCTGGTATTTATATATTTTACAGCAGTGTGTACACAGAAACGACAATTAGGACATGTCATTAATATAGAAAATTTTTCCAGTTCTACTGGCATTACAACTAATTTGTTATTAAAAAAAGTACAATTTTGATTAGTTAAATAATTATTCACATTTTTTGACAATAACTTTGTTTTGTAAGTACCTAAATGTATTCACTTAAATAAAACTCTTCTGTTCATCGTGATGAAAAAAAGTAGATTCATGTTGTTGACAACTTTTACACATAATTAACTCTAAAAACGAATTAATGTTCTGCTTGGTAATATAAAAGTTTTTCTTTTCAACTTCTTTAACTTTATCTTCAAGCCATTGTTATTAATGTAATAACGTTAGTAATTTTATGAATCTGAATAGGTAAAATTGTTTTTCAGTTATAAAAATCACTTTTTAGAATTCGTATAATGAATATACATAATTACATACCTATACCTAATACCTAATACTGATTTTCAATATACCTACGTGTAATATATAAAAGTAAACAAATAGATAAGATTTACAGATAAAATAAGCAAACGGGAATAAAATGATACGAATACGTTGTTATTTTTTCGGGTTATTAATAATTGGGCGAAACAATTATGTAAATAAAAAATTTAACGCAAGAATCATTAAAATTTTTCCATTTGTATGTACCGAAGCTGCTATATTCGTCAATATGATCTGTATTTTGTAAAATTCATTTAAAAAATAATGTGTGGTAAGTGAAAAAATATTCTCAGTTACAAATCAGTTTAAAATGTTTACAAATAATTGTTATTAATTATTTTGATACTTGGCTTCAACGTGTTTCACTTGTATACTGTGTAAGAGCTTTTAAGGTTTTCCATTAATAATAACTAAACTTGAATGCAGAAACCTTTATGGAAAGGTATCTGTTACAATCCTACTTAAACGCGTATAAACTATATGAACATAATGCCCTAATTAAAATTTTCTAGAAAATAATTATTCCTTTTGTTGTATCCATTCAAAACAAAATAGAAGTACAAAAAAAAAAACAAAAATAATTAGTTTACGAAATTAATATGGTGTTTTACAGTTAATTCGAACTCCCACGAAATAAAAAAAGGCTCAACAAAAACAAAAAGCTAAAAGTTGTGTTGTTGTGAATCAAATGATTACTCATACAAAGTGAATAGTGTTATTTTTAAAGGATGATTTCCAACTGAATGAAAATTTAATTTTCTTATTTACCAGCATAAAAATCAAATTTGATATACAAACACACACACATATTTATTATAATGAGTTCCTGGTTGATGTTAAAGTACTCTAACCAAAATTCCAAATAAATACGATTTTTTTCCTATGCCTATTGCCTATATGTACAATGAGTGAACGAGATAGGGTATGGATGCCGTTATTTACCGAGAGGGAAGAGTGGTGTTTGGACGCTGTACATGGAGGCAGTTGCGTCGGGACGTTCGGCGGCGCCTAAGCGTTCCCCATATACATCCCACTTGAATAGATATATACATGTATATATCTACAAACAAAAAACTTAATAGCGAAAACCTTTAACAACATTTCAAAACTATATTTAGTTAAATGTGAGTGGTGCAAAAAGTTTGAAATCCATTTGTTTTTTAATCCACTTAAAGTACATATGTCCTAAATTCTGTTTCGATTATTTTTAAAAGTATAGTGCTACAAAAAGTAGTCAGTTTTAACATCTAGTAAATAAAAAACAAAAACGAGGAAAATAAAACAATAAAACTAACTATAGTTAATTAGGTATGGATGTGTTTGTTTGTTTAGAAAATTGCTTTGCTTAATTGATAAGTGACAAAATACGAATTCTTGTAAAATGATTGCACTTAAATATTATTTACATGAACCTCCTGTGCCAACAAGGTTGGAAAACACTATGTTATTATTATTATGAAAGAAAAATGATACTTATTTGTTCTCGTATATTATTGCGTAGGTGTCAATTTGTTTAGAACCTCTTTCTATATTAAAATTATATTTAATCAGATGTCTTATCAAACATCATATGTCCATGAAATTTGCCTCTTTGCGTATTTAACTAATTAAATTTTTGCGAAAATATATTTTCCCGTATATTATTTTGAGAATCTTATAATTAACAGTTTTTTGTTGATGAACCCAAAGGGTAAAGCTGAAATGAGAAATTTTTTATATTAATTAATGTCATCAATAATGATAATATCCTGATCGGATATCCTCAGGTCTTTGCTGTGACGTATTACTTATAATAATGATGACAGCATTTTGAAATGTATATGTATATATATTATGTATAATAAATAAAGTACATATACATGAAAGGTATTTAGAATGGCAGATTTAGGCATTATTTGAGGCAAAAACAATCTGGAATCAAATTCTAGATGCAAATAGCAATTTTATAAGCAAATGAATTCGTAAACAATATTCGATTGCTTTCAAAAAACACTGCTTTTTCGGACTAGTAGGTACGATGGAAGAGTGGAAAAAATGATCACATTTCATAAAATAATTCAATCTACAATCAATTTTGAGTCCCTCATTCATTTATTTTTCCACTCTGCGAAATTATTTTTTTCTACATTAATTAAAGATCAATAAGTATAGACTCACTTGAATGAGTTATACATAAAAAATAAAATATCTCTGAAACTCGAATGGAATAAGCATTTTTTATGTTATTATGTAGTATTAAAACTATTTGATTATATTATCGATCAAATATGGTAGTATTTTATGAGGTTGATCATGTTATTAAAGGCACCAACTAATTAATTAAAAACACATAATATTCCGAAAATGAAAATAATTTACTTGCATTAGTCACACAGAAAATGTTATATAGTTTAGTAGGTGGATATATTCATTAAGTTTGAATTCGCAGTTTCGATTAAATTTACTTACCAATTAGTGAGTTTTAACAAAATTTCTTTTTAAATTACATATTTGTGAAATAACAGACTCGAACAAAGACATTGAAAATGTTTGCCACATACAAAGATTAAACGAAAAAGGTAATGAAAAATGGTTTAATCTTTTAGTACCTAAATACAAATTCAGATGAGACATTTTCAGCTGAAATATTCCATTTACAATATACTAATACTATACATTTCTAAATAATAAATAAGTTTAGTCTGAAACAAACATAAATATTACTGTTTTGGTTAATGTGCTCATATTTTCTTTTTTGAAAATTATTTGGCATTCATTTCATAATACATACAGTGGGCACGTTACATCTTTTATGTCACGTGACAAATTATAACTAATGTACCTATGTAATCGAATAATTGTGAGTCAAAATAGAAACTACTAGTATATTCATATTGGTTTTTTCATATTTTATAAACAAAAAAATTTAACTTGGAAAAAAGACAGCTTAGAAAATTTTAAACGTCAATTAAATTGTTCATAAATTGTCGAGTAAATTGTTAAATTTTTATTTGAACATGAGATATAATGGACTGCGCTAGTCAAATGTATTATATTTATATAAGAATTCGTAAAAATGCATTCTCTCAAAATGATTTCCTTTTTAAGGAAATTCGAAACTTGCAATTGTGCTTTAAATTATCATGAAATATAAAAAGTGGTGCTTCTTATGATAAACACAAATGAACTATATTCCATGTTCGTTTAATATTAATGCAATAATATCGTATACAGTTGATGTATTATACATTTTGTCACGTGACAGTTAAGATTCGCCGATTAAACTGTATATACCTAGTAATGTAAGATAAAATACATACCTATGCATAAGGATAAATTAGTAATACGACATTTTATTGTATGAAATTTTGAGTCCATGCCTGAATATATTTATTTAGAAAGATTATAATGTTTGTGTAATAAAAATAATTTTTATTATATGGTAGTTAATAAACTAGCAATTGATAAATATTTTTATCAATATCCGCAATATACACACACATACATAAAAAATATTATTAATAATTCATAAATTTTATCTATATAATTACCATATTTTCAAATTTTTTATTGAAAATGCCTAATAGATATTATAATGCTGTTTCAATTTAATTAAGTTGGATCTATTATTGTATTCAAATAAAGGTAAACAATATATTTATTATTTGTCACGTGAAATATAGGGGGAGTTTAATACTTATAAGTTATAACAATAAAAAGAATTATTACACTTTTACAAAGTTTATCCTGATATATCGTACATTTACAAAAAAATCACATAACATGTACAGCTTTAGTAAATAGGATTTAAGTTATTGAGTTTTCTTGGTGAACGTTTTCTACAAAACATATACACACACGCATCTAATAAGAATTCAAAATCTAACCAATTCCGAAACGCTTTGACGTTTCTATTTCATTTTATATTTTATTACAATATTTCTAATATACATTTATAGTGGCATCTTGACACAAAAATATATGCATATGAAATGTTTTTAATAACTTAACAAAAAACCCAACTAATATGCTATTCGGATTGACCTGAAAAACTTTCAATTTCACTAGAAGTCATTTTTACACAACTAATGATGTCTAGTAATTATGTAGATATCTAGAAATGATTCTGGAAATTGTTAACAGATGATTTTTACTGAATTTCGAGATTTCAGTTGAAAATGAATAAATTCTTAAACATACCTATACTTTTCAATTAAATGAATCACGAAAGAAAAAATTGTTAGTAACTAATCATTATCGTTTTAGCATAAAAATATATAATAACTTCAATATTCGGATATATAATAAATGGTGTCGTTTTATTCTCATTACAACGAATTTTTATTGGTTGATCGTAAAATATATTTCCGAAAAGATATATCCTTAAATAATATGTGTAATGTTATAAATTTTATACTTTTTATTCCGCTTATTTAACTTTTAGTGTATTACATACTTTTATTACATTTCCGCAATTTATATGTCTTACTTTAAAATAATAATCATTTTTTTTTTGATAATATAAGATACGAATGAAATTTGTTTATTAAAACTTCATTAATGGCACCATAATGGCTTTTTTAATACTTTTTCTTATAATAATACTCTAAATCCACTGTAAAATATCTTGAAAGATTAAAGCGAGCTTTTCAAATGGTTACAAACGGTAAATGTTAAGAAGAATAATGTGCAATTAAATTTGCAAAGATTCAGAACCAACGCATAATCAAATATCTTGACGAATATATTAATATTTTATACATATAAAGTTATTTACAGTCTTTAATAACATTAAAATATATTCATTTCATTAAAACTGAAAAATTATTACTTACGAGTATATAGAATTTTTTAATATAATCTAATGCAAATATTATAAACAGAACAAAGTCCATTTTGATGTTTTTTTTCCATATTTATAAATAAGGTACAGTTGCGGGCTTCTTAATCAGCCAGTCAGGTATAAATCTAGAAAGGACTGAAAGGACGTGGTCTTTAAAGGACTTAAAGGGTACTATAAATTACTATACAAAATATTCAATAAAGTCGATATTTGAATACACATTTTAAATGACTGGCTGATTAAGGAGCCCGCAACTGTACATCCTCTATGAACTATAAACATAAACAAACTTTGCAAATAAAAATGATAAACAACCTTTGGTATTGTTAATTAAGTAGTTGATGATAATCGATAAAAAGTATTGTATAATATGCAATAAGTTTTAAATTTTTGTATTAAATTGTTTGTTTTGGATTTTTGCTTAAAGTTCATTCATAAATGTGTGGGCAACGATCTACACCTACACGTATTTAAATTTGTTTTGTGCTTTTTAAACGTTTATATTCCCCTAGGAATTGCGATTTTGTTGTAACAGAATTTCATTAAATAGCAAAAAGCACATACCTTTGTGTTCTTATAAAGTTATGTGTATATGCACTTTTAATTGAAATAGAGTGCATTTAAACTATGCATGTTAAATAAATGATAAAAATAACAACATTATTAAATATACGTACCTAATAATAACAATATCATTTTGTATGTAGCATTAAAAAATAAAATGTAAAATATTAATTAGTTATTTTTGAAATATAATAGGATTTAAACAAACTAAAAATGACATTCATGAAATTTAATTGTACTAAATTGTAGTGTCAATCACATACTCTACAAGTCTACATAATTAAGCACTAAACGGTTTACATTTTTCGTTTTGACTATTATTTTGTTTATTTAATCCATTCCTATGCTTTGTATTTGATTGAAAAAAATTATTGTTTATATGAAAGACGATATTATATATTTAATATCTCCACAATACTTTGGTTTTCTTTTCCAAAAAAACAAATTCAGTCCATTTCATCTTAAATATGATTGATGTCTTTGATAGTGGATAAGTTGGAACAAAGTATAATATCGACTTTTCGTGTAAAAAAATTCCACCATTTCAGATTTTTTAATGTAATATTCAAAAACAAATTCAACTAAGACTATAAAATTGTAATACATTATAATTCAAGGATACTATATTGGAGGTCCGATTTAAATTTCTCCCACCACTAATTCCCCACCAGATTTATTAGTCTTTTAGTCTTGTGACGTCACGAGCATTTTTCGTTGTAGCACTAGTGTAGCTTGCTGTGGCTTTATACCATGCGAGGCCTACACTAGTGCTACACGTGTAGCTACAACGAACGAACCCGCAGCAGCAATTGCCAAAATTTATTGTGTAGGTTATGTTTATTCAAATTGCCTTCAAATTCCATGAAGTTATCACAAATTAATGTCAAACATTGTCAAACTGACAAGTTAAAATTGATATGTTAATGTGAAATGTCACAGTTGACGTGACCTTGTGGTTAA
>SSSI01007558.1:0-79527 GCA_004796505.1 Oryzaephilus surinamensis | reverse complement strand
ACCGAAAATTTCAGTTGTGCGTGTTGAGTTTCGTTCTTTTTTTAAGTGTTTCCATAAAACTTTAACGTACAAACTGGAACACAGAATTAATTTATCATTCTTGTTTTCTTTTCTAACAATTATTGTAAGGTGGATTATTTTAATTGCAAGAAAGAATCTCATTAAAAAAATTTAAAGCGGATTTTTCAATGAATTCTAGAACAGTATAAAATTCCTCGACTATATAATGTTAACACACAAACACACACAAGTCGTTACGAATGTAATGAAATAATCATTAAAGCACAACATAAACGTGTTCATTTACAATTTTCATTTGCATTTCAATTCTGATTATAATGGTGAAGAATGCACCAATGTTAAATTGTTTGTCATATTATAGCAAGCTACATTTGCACGATTTTATTATGGAAACCTTTGCAGGACCGGCCGGAGATAAATAAGTCGTTTACATTGTTTTTATTAAATTATTTTCAAATATTTAGAGAAAATTGTCTGATTTTTGTACAAATTTGGTTTTACAAGTACATTATCGAAAGATATTTATTTTTAATACAATTCATGAATTGATTTTAAATAAATTTTTAATACCTATAAAAAAATATGCAAATTTAAGTTTATTTCAAACTTAATCCTCCCCTGGAAGCACTAATGTGTGAAATGGATTAAAACATTTTTTCCTCATCATCTGAAAATGTTTTCTTTTATTTTCGATGCTGATGCAAATTTCTATTTTCATTTACTTGTGTCAACAAAATGTGGTCGTTTTTCTTGATACAACCGAAAATGCGGACTTGATTAACATTTTTTCCAGTTGATGTGGTACTGGTTTTGATTTTTTTCCTTTCTTAAGGGCGTTTTCCCCATTTTTTTTGGTTGTTATTTCAGATTTTATACATTATATACGGTATGAATTTCTATATATGTATGTATTATAAAAAACCGTATTTTTACAGCAACACATGTTGATTTTCAGAATGAGATTTTACTTATCTGAATTATAGAATAGAATTTTCCAATTTAATCATCCATATATACGTATTCGAGATTTATTTTTTGTATTGTACGTAAAATGAAATAAATAATTTAAAAACAAAATCGAATAAACTATATACTCGTATGTACTTGTATGTATACGTATAATATGTAGTTTTGAAATGCAATGCAAACGAAACTAATTCGTATGGCTTCCAAAGTCGAAATTTAACCAGATAATATTCTAATGTGTATTATTGGAAAAGCATTAGCCATTTTCTACTTTTCTTTCCACTTTTATCCCGCACTGATGCGGTTTTATCTAATATCAACTGTTGTATATCGAAACCAATCAAATCGGATCACCAACAAAATAAAATAGATACCTGATATTTATGGGAAATATACAGTCATTTTAACTGTTACTGACTTTTTGCTATCATTATAGGCCGTATTATATTACTAGACATACAAGTATATTGATAAAAAAATCATATCAAATTTTATATACAAGGTGTGGTTACTCAAATAAACAAAATACTAATTTGTCTTGTTAAAAAAATCCTGTAAAATGAATTAATGATAAAATAAATGTTACCTTAATCATACCCTTTACTTAAAAACATTATTAGCATATAATGAAATGGAATTCAACGTGAAAATGGGTTTAAAAAGCATCTCCCCGCACTTATACGTACTCGTATATATAATACATAATGTGCTTTTAAAACACGTTAAAATATGCCAAACCCTAATCACACCGAACCTGAGAAGGTTTCCATTTGTGTTTGGACAAGTTTATTTGACCTGATCATCAATAAAACCACGTTAAATAATAGTATCTAACCAATATATAGTCCTATGCAATTATTTAACGTTTTTCAAAGTAAATAAATACATTTTAGTTGAATTATACTTGTAGAAAAATTGTTTGATTAGGATTTTGTATATTAGTGGGAAATCAATTAGGTATATTGGAAAATATATGCAATTTCCGTTTTAATATCCGATGAAATTTTACAATTTTTGTAAGTAGACATTAAAGGTAACGTATAAATCGGTATTGACAGGATATACCGGAACATGTGGGCACATACCAACGAATTTATACCATCCAATTTAAATCATTCAAGTCTGACTGTAAGAATTATATACGAAAACTTATATGTATATGTATTTTTTTAAGTATTTTTATTATTTAGTAAATAAAGAAAAACTGAATTAATGGACTCAAAATTCAAGGGTAAAAATACAGTAAAAGATTCAATTGATTTAAAAAAAGTTATCTTTTATTTATATATACTTCTTAACAGCTAATTAAACTTATAAATAAATTTCCTAATTAGGTAGCTTAATAGATTATTCGAATAATTTTTATGTTAACAATAATTATGCTTAATGACGTACTTTTAGATAATTTTATGTAATAATTGATAATAATTTACAATTTAATACACGTGCGTCTAGTAAAATTTACTACATTTAATTAACTTTAAAACTGAAAACAGTAATAAGGAATTAGATAAACTTGACCTAAAATGTGATTTTGTATTATATTATTAAAACTTGCCAATAACATGATTTATATGTGTGCCAAAAAAATAAACAATTCAATTTTCATTCTATAATGTTATACACATGTATGGGAAAAAGTTGAAAGCTGTTAATATGTACACATTTTATATTTAAATTCGTTTTATTTTGGCAAAGTTTGTCGACAACATGTGCAAATTATTAAAAACATGCTATTTTCCTGTCTGAACAAAAAAAAAACGCTTCAAAATAGACGTCATTTAAAACGCATTCAACAATATCTCGTAAAATAATCATTGTAATTAACTTGCCACCTGCTTTATTGCCAAATTATTGTTGCAAGCAAAGAGGAAAGCTCTTGTCTGAGAATAATTGGCTGTTTTGAAAAGCATCTCGTATATAAATTAAGTATTTTTGATGAAGTACCAAGGAAATTATTAATTAATCATTAAAAAGTGAACGTCAAATTTTTGGTTAGTTGAAAAAAAAATCACAAAATCTGTTGATTCCCATTTTCATTTATACTTGTCAGAAAAGTGACACATGAAATAGTGTTCGTGTTGGAGAACAAAAGTGGCTGTCCAACCCCCAGAAAAGATTATATTCCCTTTTTTGAATAATAAACATTTTAATTCAATATAAGTACGTGTACTTACATATTAAGTGTGAATCTGTGCTTATAAAATTATGGCCATACCAAATCGATCATCCCTCTAGCCACCCCCTAGTAGCCGTTAATTATATATATACCTGTCAGATGGTAAACGGTAATGGCACTGCCCTCTATCGTGGGGTGAATTGTGTGAAATTCGACCGTAACGCGACACGTGTCTACACGTCGTGGGAAATTCTATATTCTAGCACTGTGTTTGTGTATTTTAGGATAAAACTGCATGAGACTGGTATAGTTGGTATATTGATGATAACTGCACCCATACACCCAATTCCATCCCCATATTATAGTATATATAAAGAGGATGTTTGCATGATATAAAAAGTGTTTTAAGCAAATAAACAACAATTTTTTTAAAATTCTCTCTAGTATTCTCGTACATATACCAGATTATACCTAACACGTGAAATATTAATAAATTTTTGTCGTATAAAAAAATATATTACGGCCACATGGTTAATTTATCTCTCGTATATTCTATAAACAGTGAATGACAAAATTTACAAACAAAATTTTTATATTTTTTTTCTTTTGCTCTTCAATTTAATACAAAGGAATATGAAATACAAACCAATTCACTTTCGTTTCATTATCAATTTGTTATGTAATTGCAATTTGACTGTTTATTGTGTACATTCAATTCAGATTTTAATTTCCAAAATTACATTCAAACTGATCGAACAACACATAAATACCAATTTTCATTTTGTGGTTTCAGTTTTATATATGTATATGAAAGGCCGCAAAACCAGGATAGTACTTTTCAAATATTTGTAATTATAATTAATGTTAACATTAAATTTAATAACAGAAAATTTAGTATTTATTTGATCCTTGGTACACCCAATTTCTGAACGACCAAATCAAATACACAAATACAGAATTAAATTTACGTATGAATAGATTTCAACTTTATAGTTAAAGCAGATGTTTGCTGTGCAGACCCTTTTTATAGTTCATTGTGAACTGATTTTTACCTGTACAGTTTTTTTTATACAATAAAAGCAATAAAGTCCGCCATCAGTTCGAAAAATGTCATAGAATTGAAAAAACGGTCCGCTACTAAATTTCTTGATGAAAGATTATAGCTGTATAAAAAAAATCTAATTTTCCTAATAGTATAACCGAATTAAAAACATTTTCGTTACTCACCCCTTAAAAATTTTAATCATATTTAACGGAGGACTTTGATGTTTGAAATTCGTCGTTTTTCACAAAAACAATTTTAAAAGTAATGACAGAAAATTGTCAGGAAGGAGTTAAAGCCCTACCAAAAAGTAATTGTACAAAGCCACACGAAATCATTATTTGTGTTCAAGCACTCTTTTAATACAAAACTTTCAACAAGTCGAAAAAGTTATAGGAAATTGCTCGGTCAGTTAGTAAATGAAGAAAGGGGATGAAAACACTGTATATCAGTGATTATTGGTCCATTTGATGGAACAATGCGTTAAGGGTGTATTGATTGTCTAAATGGGAATTTCTTGTTGGGTAATAATACTCAAAAAATGTTGGTTTTTATGCAAACTCACAACAAACACGCAAAAATGACAAAGGGGATTGCTGTTAGGGGTGATAATGAGGTTCTTCACACAGAAAATCGAGATTTAATCTTCTAATACTGAAATTTGTTTTCATATCTTGTATCTGTCTTCTATTAATAATTAAAAAAAAATTATTAAGGCACACATTTTAGAGTTATAGGAAATATAAACATGCATATATTAAAAATAACAATTAGTTATATCTTCTGGTTAGTGTAAATATTACTCTTGAGCGATAAAATTAATAAAAATATTTATAAACATGTCAAATTCGTATAATTTTTATATCAAACAGAGCAATTGAATATTCTCTTCATAATTATTTAAACATTAAAATAAATGGTAAAATTCGTACATCCTTTTAGTATGATTAAAATTCGCTATTTCATTTTTTTCTATTAATTTTCATTTATCAGCTTCAGTGTAACCACATTAAATATGAAATATTACCGTGAACTTTTTCTAAATAAAAATATAATACAGATAACACGAAAATTTGCATGATGAAGTCAAAAAATAAAAAAAAAACGAAATGTGCACTATTTGTCGGATATGATATCAAAAGGTAATTCAATTTAAACATCCAACAATACAAAACAAAATCAATGTTTGTTTACAGCTTGTAGAAAATGCAAAACATCTTCTAAACGGCCCTCAAAGGCATTCTACAACAATATACGTACTTAGTAAACAAAGATGGACCAACAACATAGAGATAGTTATACGTATATTATAGTTCTCGTCTAGTTTTGGTTTAGATTTAATTAAAATGTACACCCCCGTTTTCGCACAACATTTACACACACACACTATCATATAAGGCCAATTTCATTAATTTTAACTACAACCTAATACAACTTTACCAAGGTACAAAATACACCATTAAACCTAATAATATTATAGCAGGATATTAATGTTATGTTTAACGAATATGGGCCCCTACTAAACATTATAACACTGTTTGTGTATTTAAATTTTCACAAATTTATACGCCGATACACTGGCCAGGACAATATCGAACATCCTGTATGCAATTACCGATAATACGGACCATTGAAAATGGTTAATTGACTAGAACGATTTAAACATGGTTTGGGAAATTTTGTGTACATCAAAACGTTGTTACATTTAAAATGATTCTTTTTTTATTATTGTCTCTAATTAAAAATTGCAATTTTTTTCCATCATTGATCGCAATTACGATAAAGCTGTTAATTTTCTGCTTGAATAAAACATTACAGGAACAAATTACTATAAAATTTAATTCCATAATAAGCGTAAAATCTTATAACTAGTTGGATTCTTGTTAAATTGAAAGAAAAAAAAGATGTACACTTGTACAGAAGCAAGCAAAGCAAGTTCACAGATGGTAATATCACTTTTCAAAACTAACAAGAAACGTTAATTACCTACATTTTACATATATAACATCTCGCATTTAATGATGAAATGCAGAATTTTATTGTTTTGTTAGTTTTAGAGGAGCAATGCACTAATAAGTGTATTCTTTTTTCAATAATAAATTGTAAACATCATTAAATCAATTCGTTATATTGCTAATATAATTTTCTTCTTAAGCCATATGTTAAGATGATTTAGATTTAAAAATAGAATATATGTACACAGTTTCGCAGCATGAGGCAAAACAATATTGTTAATTTTAAAAAAAAATCTGTTTATTTTATTATTCTAACAGCTTCAGCATTAAATCTTAATATAATGCGCGTCTTTTATGCTGTTAAATGCTATTTTCAGCACATAGTTATACAATGTAACGATTAAAAAAGTTTAAATTATACAATTGTTGGCAGGTATGAAGGTTTTGTTGACAGGTATTGTTGTAAATAGAAATTTACCTGTCGTTTTAGAGAACAATTAAATAGTTTTGCAAGAAGGTAACACCTGAAAGTTTCACAGAAACATTTCTCACATTTCTAACTGAAAAATCAATACTTTTACAACAACAACAATCTTTAGCAACAGGTTACAATTGTGTAAAAATATATTTTTGTTGGTCTATAATGAGAAATATCCTCGTTTTACTTCAGTTCCTCCACTTCCGACTGAATTGCATACATAATTTTAATTCTATATAATTTATTTTAAATTTATATCAAAGTACAAACAAAAATAATAAACCTTACGGTTAAAATTGGGCTTAGAAAACAAAAATTGAAATGAGAATTTGTTTTTTGTAGTTGTATTAATAATAGTGTAGTTAGCATATTAATTATCTCGCGCCAAATGTATTTTTGTGCGAATTTTGAAAAAAAATTATGCGGAATGAGAAGAACATGGAGATTTGCGCATCCACACTACATAATTTGTCACTTACTTTAAATGATGTCGGTCCACAATTTAAATGAAATTGTCCATTAACACACGCATTACACGTGCACAAACTAATTACGATATAAAAAATCACACATTTATTCAAGTTAGAATCATAACAAACACTGTTTTACTACTACAATCAAGTTAAACTGCGCATACAGCCCTTCTTTCTTCATTCAAAGCCCATGTACGAACCGCTCGATTACTACTTGATGTGCGCATTGTACCTTTGCGCGTTCGTATTTCGGTGGAAAGGGCTGTTTTGAACACGCGGCCCTTCAAAAAGCTATCGGAGCTTTTGCCCAATTTACAAAATATTGGCCTTGAACGTAAAACGGGCGTAATATTTGCATATTATACGAACTCATTCATCACGATTATAAATATGTACATTAATGAAATTTTCATGTCAAAAAAATATATTATGGTTGCGAATTTTGAAAATGCAACCATCAGCTAATTAAATGCAGTTGAAAGGAAAAGGGGGATTTATCATCCAGACAGCACATCAGCCCCTCTTCCAACCGGTTCCTCGTTCATCAACCCCTTTTGTGCGAAAAAATCGCCTAACACTTTTAGATAAACAATAGACGAATGTCCGCAAAAAAAAAGCGAAATCAAATTTTATCAACGTATTTCTTACAGTCTTGTTGAGTTTTCTATGTAATTGAATTTTGTTTTGGCTTGAGTTGATTTTCTGTCAACTACATTAGCTAAAATGCATCGTCACACAAGAAACTGTGACAATAGTTTTTTCCTCTATAGAAAAGGGTGTTTTTTTATTGTATTTGTCATATTTTTTTTCTCTGGAAGCATGGAAAATGCAACGTATAGAACGTGCTTTGAAATAATTCTTTTTAATACTATATAGTGGATTTTGTCAATATGTATGCGTAAATTGTACAATCAACCCCTCTGAATATATGTGAAGAACCCTCAAAAAGTGAATGGGGTCCGAACCACTAGGGAATTTAGATTACGCTAAATCTGTTTTATTACAAGACGAGAAAAATCAGTTTAAAAAATTGCTTCATTTGTCTCCAACAATTACTTAATTAAGTTTTTTTTTAATTTAAGATAACAAAACATCTCTTATTTGAAGTACGAGCGATAAATCGTAACTGAAATTACCATCTAGAGACGTACATATATCTAATTAATAACTCAAATGGTACATTTTACATTTCAAAACCTACAACTCATCAACGCTAATTAATGCGTATAATCTTAATTACGAAATGGGGTACATCACCACTATCTTAAAAATTTGAAACTGTCAACGCAATGCATTAACTTGTCACTTGCGACATACGCAAAATTAACATTGATCCTAGGAATATTTATTACGTATATCAGACCATCAACATCTGGGTTTTAACCTTTCGATAAGTATCGCATAATAACGAAAGCACGTGCTTAATAAAAGATAAAGGGGAGAATATTGTACCTAGCAGGATACGTCTTAGCCAAGTGGTGTTCATCTCAAAGGTTAAAGAGCCAGTTTGTGAGTCTTTTAGAGAAATTATTGTATGTTTACAATATAAAAAAAGTGTATAGAGATTGTATATTATGTATTAAGCGAACACACAGCTGCATCCGTCGTTTTTGAGACGCACGTGGCTCATGTAGATTTGCGGTGTCAAACCCTGCATGCTCGCTCTAATCAACCACCCTGCTTGTATTTGGGAACCCCTGTGACTAGTAGCTCGACTACCTACTGGTTTCACCCCTTGTTTTCACTATTCCCTTGATAAATGTTTGGTTTATTCTATCGCAAACTAAATTCTTTAAGCAAATTGTTACACTCTTGTTTTGTCTAAAGTTGTACATGTATTATTTTGGCCTTTGGATGTAATTCCTTTAGAACACCCTCCAAAAATTCACTACGGCTTGTGTTTTATGTAAATATATACTGTGTGTTGTCTATTTAATAAATGATCAATAGGGGGTAATTATACACAAAGTAATTATCATCAAAAGCACGATAAATCCAGCTGTCAACATGGATAATTATTAAAATTTTTACAGGAAATCGTTGGAAATGTGGAAGGAAATCTATTTTAATCCGCAGAATTTTTTTTTGTTGTAAAATATTAATATACAATAAATTAATAATGCTTTAATCGTAAAGAATGGTCTCAGTGGGAATTTCATTTTTAAAAATACTAAATTAATCGCTTGAAGAGCTTAAAGTAAACAAATAAAAATCAACTATGCATTTTAAATTATAGAAAGATACGTTTATATTTTTAAAATTTTCTGCAATAAACGACTTATGGCCGCCAGGCAATTCTGAAGGAATAATTCATGATTATTATTGGATTGTTAAAAATCAGATTAGAAATAATACCAACATATAGCCAGCTGCTTAACAATAGAACGGAACTAATACATTAAAAGCATTTTTTTGAAAAGCTTTTTTACAAGATACGCATTACTGAACAGTAAACGTTGGAATAATTGGTTTTTCGATTTTTTTTAAAGATGTTCGAGTATATAAAATTTATTTGAAACTTGTTAGCATATACGTACGACTGTTAATCGTATGATGGAACTTATATTACTTATAAAATGAATTACAACACACTCAAATGAATAACATACGTCGTATATCTTTTGTAATCATTATAACCAACCCTTTTTTACCATTTAATCTTTGTCAGGGGAGCTGTGTCATGCTTTGACTTGTATATTTCCCTTTATCCTTTTGTTGCAGCCCTTATTATACATTTTAAAATCGATGCATCGAAGATGACAGCTTTAAATTTTATAATAAACGCACAAGATGTAATGGCGCTTTGAATTTTTGTTAATTAAAGATGTTTTTTATATTTGTTGCTCGTTGTACACTCATAACACGTACGATTAAATACCTGATTTTTTATTGCATCACAACTTGTGTAATGAACATATGTAAATGTTACAGATCTTGTTTCAAACAAGTTTTATTCTATTTAATAACTTCCTCTCTTAATGTATTCAGCAGCTGATTCATGTAAAATCAATTAATCTTTTTTCTAACCAGACAGGTATTACTTCACTACCTCACAATGAGAAAAAACTCATCTAGAAACTAATTAAATGTATTGTTTTTAATTAATAGGATTAATGAATACCAATAAATTTTTTCTAATGCAATTTATTCAATAATATATTTTACAAAAGTCCAATTAAACAAAATACAAAACGATTAAAATATAAATGGTTGATTTTAATTTCTTTCCTTTGGTCTAAAAGTACGATTTTGATGTCGAATAACCACATCTTGTACTCTCATATTCGGTGTTAAGAATTGTTGGAAAGTGTCCACACCATCACGGGGTTGTCTGTCGAATGGATAGCCCATGGAACGACGATCTGGGTACAATTTGTCTTTAAGACCACAATAACTGTATGCATCATTGCATACACCTTCAACGGACTGTTTCACCTGTTCATCAAACAAAATATTAAAAACGATTCCACTATATGTGAAAATAAATTCTTGCCTCATCGTCAGCGAAATTTGAGATCATGACAAACAATTGACATTGGAAACCTTCCGGAGTGCCCTTCGGTATGAGCATATGTTGTGGCCATCCACATCCACAGAAATTGAATTGGGCCAAAGCCTCACCACCTTGTGGACGATTCAAGTCCAAGTTTCGGAATGTGCGTTCAAATGGAATCGTTACAGAAGACTGACTACTAGCTCGATTGATTACATTCTGACCTTGCTTCACTAAATAGACAACATAAATTAAGTAAAAATACATACATTAGACTAGTTGGTACTTACAGTTGACTTTGAACTTGTCCAGTTCAATGAACATGTTCTTCTGGTCACGGAACAACAGCCAAGGATTGTCGCGTTCATCGAATTTCGGTGCTAAGAAAATTCTGCAAGTGCCTTGCTTGTTGCTTTTATTTTGATTGTTGACTGTTATACGATAATTGAATGGGCGATGTTGTAAATGGGTGAAACGAACGAAAACTGATCCACGAGGCTGGAAATCCATACCACGAGATAGATCTATGTCGGATTGTTGCCAAAATGTTTGGAAGGCATTTTTTTGTCCTTCTGAATCGATTTGAATATCTTGAACGCTAACTCCAGGGAAATTTAACTAAGAAAATGGATTTCTAGTTGGATTTTAAAAGGAATTTTCAAGAACTTACCTGATTTTCGGTATATCTGGGTAAAGTGTCTTTAAATTCTTGGAAAACATCGTCAACGAATGCGTGCCAACGGTAGAAAATTGGATCACGCATAGCTGTTGCAGAATCACCAATAACACCAAAAGATTCCTAAGAAAAACTCGTCAAAAGAGACCTTTTATTATTGTTTGTGGGACTTACAAGATG
Source organism: Oryzaephilus surinamensis (assembly GCA_004796505.1). Taxonomy (NCBI): domain Eukaryota; kingdom Metazoa; phylum Arthropoda; class Insecta; order Coleoptera; family Silvanidae; genus Oryzaephilus; species Oryzaephilus surinamensis. Next base: position 68,124 of record SSSI01007558.1, on the reverse strand, counting down.
TCTATGGTCCGGATCGTGAATATAAGACAAGAAAACGTGACCCATGTTGTGTAAATCTCCATAAAAGTTTCTATTTGGTGACAAAATACTCGATTCCATGATATTTCCAAGTACGTCAATGCCTGTATTTTCATCCAAACGAATATCTTGTCCTTGATCCTAAACAAAAGTTCATTTAATGCGTATTTGAATCAATTTTTAACGTGACTTACACTGCGAACTACTCCTGAATGAATAGCATCATAAATTCTATCCCTCCATCTTGTCAAATCGTCCACATCCAATTTAATACCATCCACTTCTCGGTTAACATTTTGTAATTTTTGATCGGCGACACGTGCTGGCCAAGACCTGCTAGCCACTAGACTGTCCAATTTCGGGAAATATGCCTCTGGAATGGCTTTCTTCCAATCGATGAACCGTTCCACACGCTTCATTTTGTTACACAATCTTTCAAAATTGTATCTGCCAATTATTTGTTGATGCATATAGTAGAATAATTCGCCACGACGATTTTTATTAACAACATTACGAGCTGCTTCGAATGGATAAACTAAATGCCAATGCCAGTGATGTAAATTGATGCCTAAATCTTCACGGAAATACGCTACACGATGTTCAAAATCTAAGTCAGAAGCAGTATAGTCTCTTGGAATTTCAATTGGCGTCTAAAAGAATAAAAATTACGAGAGTTTTTTTTTATTTCAACAAGCAATTTACTCTGGATCCTTCTGGAACAATTGTGGCAGATTCACGAGCCTTTGCAAATACTTTACTGTCCACAAACTTGTCGGGAAAAGAGCTTACAAATGATGGTAAGTCCAAATCTTGTGTGTCTGGACGATGTAGAAGAGCTACTGAATAAGCATAGTTGAAAAGATACGGGTTAACGCGATCTCTTGCATAAACAGCCACTGACAACAAATCGTCGACGTTTCTTACGCCTTTGAAAAAAATTAATTAAATAATTCCTACTTAAATATTCCCTCTATATGTTGTTTTACCCAAGAAAATGTCTATTAAGCGTCCAGCCAGTCTACGATGTGTTGGTAAAAATAGGGAGAAGGGCTCATCTCTGCCCAAATCCAGAACTTCGCCTAATGGGGGTACAGAAATACGATTAACAGGGATTGTTTCTCCAGCATCTCCACCGAATCGATTTTGTAGTTGAGTTTGAAGGGGTTTATATTTATCAGCCTTTAAATATTTTGTATGTAAATGATAATTAATTACCATTCTTTCATAATTCTTACCAAATAGTCATTAGGAACATCGAAAACAGCTTTTTTGTCACCCTTTGCCATAAAAACTGGCTCTTGAGGGCGGTCGAACAACAATAACAAATTTTGCTTCTTGTTAGACATGGCTATAGATGTACTTTAATCGATTTTTTTAAATTAACAGTAATTATTAAATAATAGGAGTAAAAATTTTACTTACTGGGTTGCTGAAGACAACAATGTTTTAGTACACAAAGTATTCAAGTGTACTGTGTTTTACAAGAAAAAAAATCGGTTTTTATATGAAATTTGAACACATTAATAATAGTTAAACCTCCAATGGAAATTTAGAGCGATTATTTATCAAATTTGTATACATAATTTTAAAAGTAAAAAATAAGGAAGTGGTTGTTTTTGATGGTAAATGTGATAAGTTCTTAAAGAATAAAGTGTTTTGTTGTAAATAAGACGATAATATAATTTTTGGATTAGTTTATTATGAATATAATTTTTATTGTACAAATTGTGATAATTTGCATATAGTTTCAATTAAATAAATTCATAATAGTGGCAATAATAGTGTACATTTTTAACTGGAAATACCCCTGATATAAATAATAGTCTCATTGAAATTAGCAACCACAAGAGATTATAGCTATATTGTAGCTATTTACGAAATATCACATAGCATTTATTTCCCTGATAGAAAGAAAAGCTTTTATGTTACAATAGTCATATAAGACCAAAAAAAAAGCAACATCCATATACGTAAGTGCGCTTTTTAAAGAGCATCATTATTTTCCCGTATTTATACGTAAAAAATTAGATGTAAAATGAGTTCATTTTTAGTATTAATCTGTTGTTTTAACAAATTTTTTCACAAGAGAATGATGATACGAATGAAGAAATACGAATAGAAAAAGTGCTCATTGAACAATTTTTATGGACATAATTTAAAACTAAATAAATCAAACTTCGATATTTCGTATTGTAGTTATTGTACCAAATTTGTCTTTTTGCATTATTCTAAAAATAGAAATTGAAAGATTTTACAAAAATGATATACAAGTACACATACTCATACATACACATATATGTATGTATGTATCTGTACACATATCCGTATATACAAATATTTAATCAATATAATAGATATTTTACATTGAAAAATAGGATAAACGTACGTATACGATATCCTATTTTTCATTAAATATGTTTTCAAATAGGACATATTTTATTCTATTCTCCAATATTTGTAAATTTTTATTTAAAAATTTTTCACGTTGCCCATTTCTTTCTATTATCAAAATATTTCCAAATATTAAATTATACATATAGGTACCCTAGTAACTTATCGATAAAAATAATAATGTTGAAGTCGTAGAAGCTTTGACTATTAAATAAAATCTATTTTCCCTATAATTTACATAATTCGTGAAAGGCTCTCAATATCTCAATTTCCTTTAAAATAATTGAATAATATTGATAACATTCTCCTTTAGGGCGGTTATAGTCGTAACTTTCTAAAACGATAATAATAGTTTGGACCTCTTTATACACCCCACAATCTAATATTTAGTTGAAATATTCTTCCCTTTAATAACTTCCACCAATTTTTTATTGACATCCTCATCCTGTACATTTATGTATTATGTTACATGATGCATTAAATTACACTTTACTTACAGAATGTTTTATCATCCATTAATGTATAATGTATACCTAACTTAAAAGAAAATTGCAGTTTGTCAATAATATAATTGGCATTTTAAAAGAAATAGGTATAACATTACAGAAAGACATAAAAATTATTATTTAATGTACGTAAAAGTACTATAATATATTTCTTGAAGAGATCTCTCCATATCACAGTCATGTAGATATTATATAAATATACAATATTTTTCTCTATAAAAATAAATTTGATTCTATCATAAAAATTTTAACCGCATTTCCTCCGAAAAGTACAAAAACAACACTTATTATTCAGCTTTATCGTGTTACTACACTATATGCTTATTATAAGTACTGTGGCAAATAAAAAGGAAAAGGATTATATACATAATATTGAAGATGTCTATCTATAATTTATCTTGTCTTTCGTCCCTATTTGCAGATTGCACATTTAATATATTGGGGTAGTTTTCACCCTATTATGGTCTTTATAGCCATGGCTATTCGACCATTAAATCACAACTTTATGTTCATTTTAATGGACACCTATAAATTCGTTCTTATGTGAATCTTATTTTTTTATTGTGATGTGAATAAATATATACTGGGCAGAATAAAATATTTATTATACATACATACTTTGTTATTCTCAAGTAACACTGTGTGGTTTGTGGTAATAACTATAAAATTTAATTTTATATTTAAATTATTATTGCTCGCAAATTGCAATTTAGTTATTAGTCCAAAACCAGTTTTTTGTGTTCATAAATAAAAATTGTGTCAGAAACTAGATCGGTTTTTATTTATAAATGGAAATGTAGGTCAAAAACAAGTTTTTTTGTTTATAAATGAATGTGTGCACAGAAACTAGATGGGTTTTTATTTAGGTTTCCATTTACAAACAAAATAAGTAATAACAAATTTATCGTGTATAAAAATTAAAAATTGCGTTGTTAGCCCTTTGACGTTATGATCCCTCTGCCTCTAATTATTTCAAAAAATGCCAATAACTTTCATTTTTCTTTTAATTTTATATTATTAAACTTTTTAGTATTAGGTTACAGTTTTTTTAAAATATTTGTATTCAATTTTATTTTATTACCACTGCTGCACTCTCATGTACGTAATTCTATTGAGAGTCTTATTTAAAATTAGATTCCAATTCTACCTCTTTCATGTTATCGTTCTTGAATTTGAATTTTTACTTCTAACTCTGTATGCTGGCCACTAAATAGTTTCTGATCTTTTTGTAACTATTAAGAAAATACTGTTAGTTTATTAACTTTGATACAACATTCAAATGGAGTTACATAAATGTTATTTGAATGTACAACTAGAGAGAACTAGACCAGTTTGGTAGAAATTCAAATCACGAGATTTAAGTTCACTTTAGGTTGTTGCTAGAATACGTTTGCAGTGATTTTTTTGTAAATTACAGTCAATGTAAATTTCTGCACGGCCACTCTGACAAAGAAGTCAAAGAACTACCTAGCAAAAATCAAATTGAAGTGGTTTTATTTGATTTTAGTGTAATTTACTACACGAAATTTATTCTTTCATATGTTTTGAAATAAACCCAGTACAAAGTTTGCAATTTCCAACAAAAATTATAAATAGAAATATAAATTAGTCAACATTAAATCGATTTTTGAATAGATGAAAAAATAGTTAAACTTGTTTTGTCTTTATTTTATTTATAAATATATTTTGTTAATTGATTTATTAAATTTTTCCCATCGGAGTCTTTTTATCAAAATTAGGAATAAGGTATTTTTAAATAAATTTCAGTTTAAAGAAATAATTATAGATTTATTTGAATATAAATAAAATATACACAAAATAACACTCCTATTAATATAGAATTTCCTTTAATAAATGGTACGGTTATTGAATAATAGCTTCATTAATATTTTAGTACTTAATACATATTTGATTCCTACTACATTATTGAAAACAACTAAATAATTTAATACGTACATAATTAAAATTTTATACAATAATAGATATAACTTAATAATCTAATTAATTTTTGACTAGATTACACTCGAATTGTTTGAAAATATAATCTAATGGTTTTCATAAAACCAAATAAACATAAATAACTAAATCATAAATAAATTAAATAGTTATATTTTATTTGCACAAACTATTTTGTGTTATTAATCGTATAAGTAAGCTATTAAATACAATACATTTTAATACATATACATTTTCTTCACATTAATATCTCACTCTTTAAGCAAAATATATACGACAACACATGTAAAACGTACATTTATAAACAATTTTATTATATATATATAACAATTTAATAATTAATTCGTCTAAAATTGTTTTGGAAATTTTTGGTTATCGATAAAAAAAATAAATTGAAATGGTCGATTTATCGCAGTTCGTTCTAATTAGAAATTGCTTTCGGGAAGTACACTTAACATTAATCTTTTGAAGGAACCACTTTGATGGATGACATCGTGTTCACCTAATGAATTTCCATATGGTGGATTCGATGGGTTTTGATTTACAATATGGGCCGGTTTCTGAACGAAAAAAATAACAATAAACATCAACGAATATAATTTTCCTACGTATATTTCATGAGACAGTTACAAAAAGCACAAATAAACGTACTTTTCCTGCCATTTTCTCTGCTAGGTTGGAACTTTTTTAAGAATTGCTGATTACCTTTGCTGGTATCGTCTTATTTGGTGTGTAAACTTTACTCTGTGGTGGTACAGTGATTTCTTGCACATTGTCGGTCAACTGTTCCTCTTGTAAGGCTTTGTAGGTTTCGCTTTCAGCCGGATTGAAAGTTACATTTTTGCGTATACTGAAAACCACTCAAAATTTTATATCAACGTTTTAAATGTTTCCTTAATTTCACTTACGGAGTGATTCCAGTTTGCTTTTTAATTGTATCAGCAACATTCTGTTCACTATACAAATTTATTGGCGAATTAAATTGTTTGTGAACAAGCTAAAAAAAATAACAAATACAAATTTAAACACACATACTCAAAAGTAGGTTATTGAAAAGCCACAGAAACCTTACTGTCGCATATTTTATAAGGTTTAATTTTAGAAAAACTGTTGCCATAAAATTAAAACACAAAAAATTTAGTAATAAAAATTAAAATTAGGTCATGTAACATATTTATTAGAAAATATTGTGTATGTAGAGTGTGAATTAAACAGAGAAAAATAAGAAAAATATTGAGAAATGTTTACAAAAACATATGTTTCAAAAAAAAACGAAAAACGGACGGGAAAAAATCATTAACCTGTTTATTTGGATCACCAGTAGATAATCTTTCTAAGACTGAGTTGGCAACCTGTTCCAAAAATTTATTTTAGTAAATTTGTATGTAGGTTTACATTTGTAAATAATTTTGATAAAAAAATGGATCGTTTTATTTATAAAGCACGCGTTATATTTAAAAAAATGATCGTAAATGGTTTCCAAGCATTATAAAAATTATTATATGTATATTTTATCATATATTGCCAATATATCAATAATTTAGCGATGAAGCAACATACTTTTCTCTATCCAAAAATAACATTAAGGTCAAGATGAGCTAAATTTAAAGGACGTTGTATACGTGTTGTATTTATTTCATAAACATTTTCATCCCGTTGGATTTTTGTATACCTTTTGTTTAAGAAAATATTCGTTGTCTAAGTGGTGTGGTGGTGCTCGAACACTGGGGTTGGGGTGGTGGCGCAGATAGCTCTCCGTGGGGCCGGGTTCGCGTTTCACTTTGGCACCAGGAAGGACCAACGGGGTGGTACGGTACGGCTACAAAACACAAAAACAAACAAAACGAAATACAATCAAACATATACAAGAATTGCCATTGTTTTCCTTGGAAATAGGGATGTTGTACATCTATCGTTCGATGAATTCATAAATATGTTAAGCAACAGCAGATCGTTTTCATGTTAAAACATCATAGATCTATTTCTACTATTGTTTTTCATCGTGTTTAAATAAACTATTTGGCAGAAAGTATACATAAAACACAAATACAGCCCACATACACACATTAATTGAAAACAAATCTCGATTACTCTCTTTTTACATTACCTAACAAGTAACATAAAATTTGTTACATTATACATACATCGATATAATTATAAAATTGTGGTACGATTAATAGAATCATTTAGGATTTTTTAAAACAATATAAAAAAGTGTATAAAGTTTCGTCAAAACCTATTTTCAGACCATCTAATTCAGTTCAGCAATTGACGTAACATGTTTTTATACGTTCACATTTTTTTTCTCTACTTTACTCTTAATTCTAATCAAATTTATGATAGTTAATTTGTTTAATGTTCAGGTTTCAATATTTGTTTTGAAAGAAATAATCACTTTCGTTTAATCTGTCTCTTACCCACATGAAGGCGGCTTCATGTTGCTTCTCTTGAAAATAATCGTTCGAATAATTTCTGGACAAGATCATAATATTATTTTTCTACCGCACGTAATGTGAACGAAACACTAACTGAATGTTGAATTTTCATGAAAATTTTATGATGACGACCCCACCTACTGATCGGGTGAGTTTCCAGCACTGTTATACTATTACAAGCCACTTAAATAATCACTTTACAAAAACCAATTCCAAAAATATATCTCAATTTCAAAATATATATCAATCGTTCAACGATACAGAAAATTGAATCCAATAAATATGATTGATTCAAATTGATTTGTTGTTGTTGGTTGTTTTTTGATCGAATGTTCGCGATTCAATTAAAATATGTTGTATACATGTTCGTTAAATTTTGTATTTAATTTACGTTTTTGGCATATATCCAATATTTGACAAAAATTATGAGATGCATGATGGAAAATTGAGATTTTTTTCAACACACATCTAATCACCTGTTTGGTAACGTGGAAATCCTGTTGATTGCTTGACGATGTTGGCGATTTTGGACCACCAAAGGAACTGTATACCTCAAAGTAATTATTATCGATTGGTGTTAATGGGGAGGAATAGTAGGGTGTTAGTGCTGAACCAGCTGGACTGTACGGTGACGGACTGTAACCGGGCCCTTTTGGCGACAAATGTGGCGAAACGGACAATGGACTGTAATTGTGCGAACTGGCCCTCGAAGAGGCCGTACTTGTGTTGTGACGAGGTGCTGCCTCTCTGCAAAAAAAAACAACAACAACGAAGAAAATTTATTAGCAATTTTGGACAACAGCCAGACGAATTTGTTCTTTTAACTTAAATTACAAAATAACATGGATTTCTATTAAAATTTATTGCATAAATATGAAATGATGCTAATTAAACAACATTGAAGTTATAATAATAAACATACGACATTCATAAATACGATAACATATTTCTAAATAGCAAAATTTTTCGTTACCTTTGAACGACGACTCTTATATTTGAGCCAGCATTTTTGAATAGTGTTTGTGCATCTTGATGGCGAATGTCGCGTGCATCATAATTGCCAATTTTTGTGATAATATCGCCTCGTTGTAAGACACCCTCAACGGGTGATCCGAATCCGACCTAAAACAATAATAATCCATAGTTATATTTACATGATAGCTGAATTTTGGGTGCTTATGCAATAAAAATGTTCAAACTGGCATCCATCCACGAAACGGTCTAATTTTTTGCTATAATCATTATTTTGTTTTGAACTCACCCTTGTTACAATTAGTGGCGTTTTCACATCTGAACCACCCACTAAACTGAAACCCCACTGTTCTGTAGGTGAATTCCGGCGTAAATTCAAAACAAATTCATGATGCTTTCCCATCAGGGGGAAATTTTGCATTTATCACACACACACAAGCACTTAAACACTGATAAAATGAATTTGAATTCGAAAAAGCTCCGGAATTTTCTTAATACAGCTCAACAGGTTTCGGGATAACTGACACAATTGTCTTATAATAAATGTTGGTTACGGCCAGGATGATTCGGGTGCGATTTCAAAGACTGGGACTCTCAAAATTCGGTCCCCTCCCAGTTTTGTAATGCATCTATCTAAGTTGTAACCGAGCAGAAATAGACTGGCTATTGCGCTTCGCATTTTTCACTCTAACATTATATTATTAAGTTTTACTGTTTAATTGTCTGAGAAAAGCAACAGAAAATTAAGAAATAGGCCTATAAAATGTTATATTATGTGTTTAAAGCGAAAAGTGTCTTAAACCACATATAATATTTATTTCTGAGAAAAATCTCTGTTTGTTGTTTAAAAATAGTTTATTTTCAGACTGTATTTTATGACCATTCATTTTCCTTTCCATATTAATTTCATAAACGAGAATCTTGTATATATGCATATGTAAAGCGCGGAAAAGCGCACGTTAATGCATTTTCAAATTTCAAGGCGATTTTTGTTTATTATAGCTAAGGCCATGAATTGGAATTTAGTTTAGCTTATGTTCGATTTATATGCCAAAAGTCAATTACGAAAGTCTCATTTATGAATGGAATGCGAAACTAAATCAATAATAAATTAAATTTACACTAGTTTCAAAGATAATTCGTTTTGAAACCCATCCAAACAACATGTTACTGTTATATACTTACTTTTTTCTTGTTATTACTAGTACCTCTATTACGCCATGACCAAAAAGAGGGCCTTTGAAAGGACATTATATTTTATACAATTTTTTTTTCAAACACACTTTATAGCTTCTAGCTAAATATACTGGTGTTGGGTGTTATTTCAAATAATTAGATATTATTTTTTATGGGGGGGGAGTAGTTTCTGGGTCTAGAATGTATATTTAGATGAGATAAATTTTTATTGTATAAGTTTTGCATATTTTATAGCACAAGTTGCCTAAAAATTAAATGATTCATAATAAGTGAAATTTTTAATATTTGGCGAATGCGCCATTAAAAATGATGTCTAAACGTCAGATATGAGTTTTCTGAAAATTTTTTACGGCCCCTACGAGGCCAATGGCATAAAAAAACACAGAATTCAAAGATTACGTGGTTTGATAAGTATGTTATCTGATTATTGATACTTTTGCCATACAATGTTTTTCTTGAGGTCGCTTAAATGGATTAGATTATGAAATAGAATTGATCGAAATCGAAGACACAAACAGACTACAAATTGAAATGTGTGGTCGTACAATTTTCCAATGTAATATAGAGAATTTATTATTCAATATGAACGTTGCTGAGGATGTAACATGTAGAAAGGCTGTGGAAGCTGTAGAAGAAGCAAAAAAACGCATGTATGACGATTCAAACCAGCCAAAATTCGGTACTTTTAAAAGTGAAATGCCAACAACGAAACCAAAAGACATTCACGAGTATTTTAGCAAAGACATAAAGATATTATACGAAATATTTGATAAATAAAAACAACAATTAAGCAACAAATCTATGCATTTATTAAATAAATAAATAACATTAAAATTATATTAAAATACTTTACTCAATACCTAAACCGTCATTTTTATCAGATTAACTAGTGGGTCTGTATTTACTACATAAATATTAAATTAATTATACCCTTTTGTAGCAGCAAAAACAAAACAAAAAATGTACACAACATCCAAACGTTTACAAACTTAATTTTATGTTTAAAAATACGTTACAATTTATACGTTATATAGTTTTAAGTATCACCTTCAACTTTTTCTTGCTGCATAAACCATATGCAAATTTACAACAAAATAATAATAAACAAAGAGTATTATACTTAAAATTATTTATACAGATTGTTTTTTGGTTTATCCAATTTAATTCTCTACACAAGTTTTATTTGATTGGTGCTATTTACAATTAATTACAATAATTATAATTTAGAAGTGTGCATATTTTTTTAAAAATATATATATTATTCATTCACAATTTATTTGATGGAATTTAACTAATTAATTTATCGTCTACATAAATTAAGATTCTAGAGAGTAACATCATGCATTTCATATTGTTTATATACGTGTAATGTCATCAAATAATTGTTGGTTTTCTTTTATATGTTGAGCCTTGCTTCCAGTTGCAGTACTAGCAGCCACTGCTCTACCAATGTAGCTGTAACAAAAACACATATTATTTAAATAAAAATGAAAAATTATCAATAATATTTACTAAACATTAAAACAAAAAAACAGTGCTAAAAAACAGTGAAGATATGACTTCTCACCTAAAAACTCTCTCGTCCGTTTGTGGTTCTGTAGTTTGAGGTTTCGGCTTACTTTTACCAAACAATTTACTTAGCCAACCTCCAGTCATACTAAAACAGTCAGTCAAGTCAGCAAACATACAGAAAAATTATTTATACACATTTATTTTAAATCATATTAAATTAAAAGCATGATTCATAATAATATAGTGATTTTGATTCGTTGTAGTTAGTAATTATTATTGATTACCAACAGTTATTTTAATTAAGCCGTTGATAATTATATTATGTTATTAGATATTCTTATTTTTAGTTCGATAAAAGCGATTTAATGGAATTTTCTACAAATACATGTTTATTTGTTTATTTATTTATTTCTCAAATAACAGGTTGTTATTTTTATTCAGAGATTAATTTGCGCTTTAGTTTGTAAATTTAAAAATAGATTTCTTGTACTCACTGAACTGGTATTTAATTTAAATAATTTCTGAATCATACAATTTTATTATGTTAGTTTTATGAGATGTGTTTAATCGCAATTGATTAAAAATAAGTCTAATTTCTTTCTAATCAATATTTGTTAACTATTAAAAATACTGACCATTCATTTAGTAACTCAGAGAATTGTTTGGGGCCGTTTATAGGTCTGTCAAATATCACCGTTTAAAAATCATATCTTCACAATTTATTTATAAAAACAAAATTTAAATACTAAATAAGATACTTACTGAACATCTCGATTGCCACTCAAAGTAGTAACAAGTCTAGGTTGAACATATGTCCATGCCCCTTGATTTTTATGTTCCTCTTGTACCCATGCCAATTGTGCATTTGGATATTTGTCGCATTCCTTTTTGATCAGATCGAATGGGAAAGGTGTCAATTGTTCAACACGACAAATGGCAATTTGATCATCAACTTTCCTTTCTTGACACTCTTTCAATGCATCATAATAAACTTTTCCACTGCAGAAAATCAATTTCTTAACATTGGCAGGATTTTGACTAGCTGGTCCTTCATCTGGTATGACACGTTTAAATTCCGTACCATCGACCATTTCATCAAAACTGCTTCTAGCCAATGGATGACGTAACAAACTCTTCGGTGTCATTAATATCAATGGTTTTCTGAATGGTAACGCGATTTGTCTACGTAAAATGTGGAACAAATTTGCCGGTGTTGTTGGATTTGCAATAATCCAATTGATGTCGTGCAATTGTCGTACAGCGAAATCTTCACTTTCCGGTGGGAAATAATCGGGATCATCAGATGACATTTGCAAGAAACGTTCTAAACGGGCACTAGAATGTTCAGGGCCTTGTCCTTCCATACCGTGTGGTAAATACAAAACCAAACCAGTTTGACGTACCCATTTAGCTTGTCCAGACGACAACAATTGATCGATTATACATTGTGCTGTATTGGCAAAATCACCGAATTGCGCTTCCCAGATGACCAAAGCATTTGGATTTGTCATTGAATAGCCAAGTTCAAAACCAAGTACACCATATTCACTCAACGAACTGTTACATACAATGTATGGGGCTTGATCTGGATATAAATTACACAATGGCCTGTATGTGGCTTTATCAACAGTTTGATGATGTAAAACATGATGTCTGTGCGAGAATGTGCCTCTTTCCACATCCTGACCAGACAAACGTACATGAACGCCCTCTTTTAATAATGATCCAAATGCCATTGCTTCACCTAATGCCCAATCAACGGTACGTTTCTCCACCATATCCATTCTTGATTTCAAAATACGTTCGATACCTTTGTGGATGATGAATTCGGCTGCATTTGGTGGTGGTGAAGAGAAACGTTTACCAATATGTACTAAAGTGTCTTCAATAACACCAGTTGGATTCACTTTCAATGGATCTTTGCCTTCAAAGAAGCCAGACCATGGACTATCAATCCAATCCTTGTATTTAATATGTGTTTCTTGTTTGGCTTTTTCTAATGCCTCTTCACAAATATTTTCATATTTTGTTTTTACATCTTTTACTTCCTGTTCAGTAACGACACCCTCTTTTATTAATTGATCGGAATATTTGTCTAAAACGTTCTTTGTTGCTTTGATTTTACGGTACATAAGTGGTTGTGTAAACATTGGTTCATCGATTTCATTGTGTCCGTTACGTCTGTAACATACTAAATCGATAACAACATCTTTATGGAACGTGGCACGCCATTCTGCTGCCATGTTACAAACGTGTATTACACTTTCTGGATCGTCGGCATTTACATGGAAGATTGGTGCATTTACGACACGTGCAACATCTGAAAATGCAAACAGAAATTGCAATTTATAAACTGTAATTTTAATAAATCCATATTTATACAAGATGAATTGGTACGTATATTAAGAAAAATATGCCAGTCATTAAAAATTGTAGTTCATTGTTTAAAAAGTGTGTCATATCGTCATATTTGAATTTTAAAACTGTAGATAGTTCATATTATCAATGACGTTATACGTATATAAATAAAAAAAAACCTTGCACATTATTTCACACAAATAATCAGTTGTACGTATTTTAAAATAACCGGAAAACAAAATCCTTACGATAAAAAAAATACGTACCGGTACAATATGGTGATGATCTTGAAAATCTTGGATCTGTAGTAAAACCAATTTGATTGTTAGCAACAATATGTATAGTTCCGTGTGTTGTATAGTCGGGCAATTCAGACAAATGCATTGTTTCAAATACAACACCTTGTCCAGCAAAGGCAGCATCACCGTGCAACAATATCGACATAACTTTCTTTCCTTCACTGTCACCACGATAGAATTGTTCGGCTCTAGTTTTGCCCTGTACAACTGGATCAACAGTTTCTAAATGTGATGGATTCGCACAAATTGCCAAACGTATATTTTTATTCGTAACTCGATTCAATCTAACAGGAAAAAAAGTACATACTAAGCATTTTGAAAATTTTTCCACAGTCAAATTAATTACCGTTCGATATAAGTTCCAAGATGGTATTTCACATCACCAGAACCTTCATCAGCTGCTTGTAAACCAGCAAATTGCGTAAACAATTGATGTAATGGTTTACGGCATACATTTGCTAGTACATTTAAACGGCCACGATGTGGCATACCCATTATTATACTTTCAACACCCAATTCAGTTGATTTATCAATGACGGTTTTCATTGCTGGAATTAAAATTTCACATCCTTCCAAACCGAAACGTTTCTCTGATGACCATTTACGTGCCAAGAAGGATTCAAAACTGTATATCAATAAAAAAATTAGGAATTTTCCAATATTTGTTTGCAAATTAATTTACCCAACAGATCTTGTCAAACGTGCCAAAATCAATCGTTTCTCATCAACCGTTAATTGTGTTATTCCAGGCGTTTCTAAACGTTGTCTAATCCAATTACATTGTTCCAAACTATTTATAAACATAAATTCAACACCAATATGTTGACAATATGTTTGTTCCAAACGTCTTAAGATATCACGTAATGCTAATTGTTTCTCTTTACCACCAATGAATGTTGTTGATGGTAGTTTAAATACTCTATCCATATCAGTGTCATCTAGTTTATTATAAAAAATTGTTAATTAAGGCTACATTTAGTCTAGTTTTTAGTCAGCTTGAAACATTTTTTTAATTCAAAGAAAGCTTTCTAAGTATAGCAGTAAAGCGTAAATTATTTGGAAAAACAGTTGGTTTCTATAAGCCAATAAAAAAGTAAAACCTGTACTTATCTTTGATGAACGCTTACGAATTTTTTTTACGATATACGATTTTTAATTTCTATCGATTTATTGAGAAAAAATTGTATATACCTCAAAATAACGGGAACAACAAAAAAATAAATTAAAAATAAATCTTACGTTGCATGAATTGATGAACCTGCCTTTTCAATTCTTCAGAATACGTACGAGATTGTTCTAATTAACAAAAAAATAAAAAAGAAAACAAAATACAAACACATGCACTATAATCAAGTATTAGAAAAATCAAAACAAATTTTATTGTTAAGTGTTAATACAATTTTTTTCACAAATTTCACAAAGTATAAACACAAAACAATAAAACATTAGCGGAAAACTATCATAAATAATTGTTAAATATAAAAAGTCTTACCAAAATTATAATTTTTGTATACTAATTCTTGTGGTGTTTGGTCATCCAAATCGGCACTATTTATCCCCAATGGATCCAATTTGGCTATATGATGGCCACGAATCTAAAAAAATCCAACACCACCGTCTAATACCCTTAACCAAATTCATGTTTTTTTCTCAATAAAATAATTGTACAAGAACACAGTAATAAATATAAGCCAAAATGCATACGAAAAGCTCCATGAAGCGAAAAAAAAATGCCTCCAAAGCTAGTAAATGTTTCAAACTGTTTTATTTTTTAATGATATTAAAAAAAAAATGTGACGATGAATGGATTTCAGTTTGGCACTAAAATCGTACCTAATTTATGCTGTCGTGTAATTTCATCAGGTGGACTACCAGCTCGTTCAAAAACAGTACTCATGCCATATTCGGAAATTGCTAATGGATCCAATTTAGCTATCAAATGACCCCTTGACTAAGAATGAATTTTAATAAGCATAACATTCAATTTTCATTTTTCATGGTTTTTGCATGAACTTTCAAAAAATTATAATTGTTTTTACATCATGCATAAAAAACATTCCATGATAAAGCCGTTCTATGGTTAAAAAAATTGCATGGAAATTTATTCGATAAATACATAAAAGCGCTATCATCACACACGCACACAAACAACACAATATGATTTATTTAAAATAATTCACCTGATAACTTCTAATAATTGCCTGAACAGCCAAATGGTCGTCGATGATCTTCTCATTGACTGCACCAGGGCCTGCAAGGGCTCCACCGCCTCCATACTGTGCCAAAGCGGCTCCCAAAGGCACTTCGTTCTTGCCTAAGGGTGCTAATGATGGTGGCGCTTGGTAACCGGCTCCACCAGACGAAGAATTACGGAAAAATGCGTCCCACGACTAGCATCACAAAAAATATATGTAAACATAATGATAATATTGATAATCACGTCTGGGTAAACATAGGAAAAAATTTTAAATCGACCTCTATAACCTTAAACGGGGAATTAGAAAAAAATTATCACCGTCTGTTGTTTAGTTGATAAAATATGGTGGCATTTAGCCAAATTTAATTGGCAACTAAATTGCACACAATAATAATTGATATGTTGATGAATTCTTTCGTTTTTTTCTTACCGCATGAACACTGGATGGATCTGCAAGCCAGGCATTGTACATATCCTCCACATATTGGCTGGAACTGCCATTTAGGAAGGGTTCTGCCGAAACAGGCACATTGTAATTACGGCATGATGGGCAAAATGAGGCAGGTGTATTCAAAAGCCAGCCAGCGAATTTCTGACCAGGTGGGCCGCATACTGATGTTAATAAACTTCTTGCACGATGCATTTTCGAGACTGAAATAATTGAAATTGTTTCAATTTAACACCAAATTTGATGAATTATGTTGTAACTTAACCTCAAAATTGGACACTCAAAAATTGGTACATTAATTTACCATTTAAATATTATGCACAAGTACAAAGTTTCCACTTACTTATATTAATTGTGAAATTACTAAATACAATATAACGTTATTGCGCAAATTATTGTATTATTACCTAAACGTAAGTTTCAAGTATGTCACGTGAAAACTAAATTTGCTTTTTCGTTGGAAAAGGATATATAAATTTAGGAGAATTATCTAGAACTGTATGTTATGTGATTGCTTCAAGAATTTTTTGTTATTTTGCTATCAACAGTGCTAAAAAAAATAATCAAATGATAATAAAATACAAACGAATCAATATATAAACTATTTTTACTGCATTATATAACTGTTATTATGCCATTTAAATTAAACACTATTTAATTTAGTTTTGTAACACGTTTAAGGTTAAATAAATTAATTAGTAAATAATACTAAAAAAATTATCAAATTTACCTTGATGACAACGAAGCCCCTCCTATTTTATTGCCTGGAACTGCAGGCAAAAATTTTGTTAAAAATGAAGCTGGTGCTGAAACTGTTTAATAATTGGACCTACCGACATCTGTTGACTAAAAGGTACAATACATCCGCAAGTGCATTTGAAACGATAAAATCTAAGTTTTTTGAACCTTGCATCCAAATACAATTATAAAAATAATAATACAAGTTCGAGATAAGCTAATTTATTTAATAAGTAAGGAACAGTCCAAAGATAACATATTCTAGAGATAAACGGTTAAATATTTATAAATCTAAAAATGTGGGTCTCGTCTCTTTCGCACATTTCAGCACTGATTGCATAAATTTTACAAAACCCGTATCTTTTGGCTTTTCTAAGCCACGTAATAGACGATTCTTCATAACAGAGATAAATTCTTTATTACTTAGCTGGCCATCCTCTATAAAAAAAAACAAATTACACATGGTAAACGTCTAATGATTTTTTTTTCATCTTACGATTTTCATCAAAAATGGTAAAGACAACATGTATAACATGATCACTTAAATCTACATGGGCAACGGTTTTGGCAACGTGTTTTAAAGTTGCTTCATCAATTGAAGCACCAGCAATATGGTAAAAAGTTAAAGCTGTATCAACATCATTGATGTTATTTAAAAAATGGAAGAAATTTAAGTAGTCTTGTTTCGAGATTCCTTGTCCATGATCTCTGAAACTGCAGATCAATGCAAATAATGAAAAAAATTACTGCAGTTTTCTAGATTCTTACGCTTTTTTGACCCTTTTGAGCATTTTCGCCTTCTTTTTCTGTGTATAACCAGCATAAGCCAATAATAATTCCGTAAAATCAGCCTCTGTAATATTTCCATATTCATTTGGATTCTTCCTTTGAAACTCCAGACTGAGAATCTCTCTTTGTAACTGTTCTTGAAAGTCTAAGAACTTTTCTATTGTTAATTTTTGTTTTAAAGTGGGACCAAAGAAATATGTCGTCAAAGCAGAATTTACGCCCTTAAAAACAAGAAATTTTAGTTTATCGATTCTTTATGCGTGGATTTATTTACTTTGAAAGTATTTCCTGTGTTTGCATGATCTCTATGTCTCGATCCAATGCTAGTTTGATGTCGAATTAATGTAGCAACCTTTTCAAATTCTTCACAATCGACATCACCATCTCCATTCAAATCAAACATACGAAAAGCGATTTCAAAATGACGACGAGAAGCTTTTATAAACGCAATTAGTTTACAATCGATTGTAAAATGGGAATAACTTACTTGATAATACAGTTAAAAGGAAAATATAATCGGAAAATGTAATTAGACCAGCACTTCCCAATTTATAAAATATACTGTCTTCAGGTAATGTTAATTCTAATTTTTGATGAACAGTCTAAATGGTAAACAATAACGTAACTAACATTGTGTTCAACTATGAAATATAAGTAATAAGAAAATATTTAAAAAATTGAAAATAGTTTGAAAATATATTGAAAAACAGGCTTTTGTGGGGTGAAAAGACACATAAAAAGTTCTACAGTGCTTAAAAGTTTAGATTTTAAACACATTTTTTTAGTCCATTGAATTTTGTTTAGAAGTAAAACATTTCCATATAAAAAATTTTCAAAAACTTAATAGAGCAAAAGCTAGGAATGGTATTTACATGCATAGGACTATTTGTGCCATGCCCCGGCCTTAGGGATATAAAATTCACAAAAAAAATACGCATTCAATTTAGAGGAAAGGTATTACCTGAAAATCGTGCTGAAAACACACGTAGAAAGAAATTACAAGATATATATTTTATATACATTATTTAAAACAAATAATAATAAAAAATTTATTGCATTTTTATTATATTTTAGTTTAGAAAAAATTGTGTATTAGACAGATTTTTCTTAAATATTTTTAAATGACTTTATATTATTCTACTCACTTTTGGATCGTAACGACGATATTGATCCAATCCCAGCCCTAAAACATTGAATTCCATCAATATTTCATCATATTTTATAGTTTAAACTAATTTTTAGTACTAGATTAGATAAGCGTGTTACAGAACTTTGGGAAAAAGAATAAAATTGTTATCTCTATAAGGGCAAACTTCGAATTCGATGTTAGTAAAGCTATCTATATAAAACTACGTTCGTGAGGGTTCGAATGTGAAATGTGCCCTTGTTCGTTAACTAACCATCTGGCTGTTTAAGGCCTGGTGTCATCGATCTGAGAAAATCATCAGGTGTCATGTAAATTTCATGCTGATCAACGGTAGTCCCTTGCACTTGAAGTGTAGCAAAATAGCGGAATACCTTATCAGGTGTTGAATAGTGCCTTATACGATTCTCATACTCAATTATCTAGCATACAAGAAAATTATGCAATTTTAGATAAAAAATTATTATTATTAATAAGTTTTCAAGTTCTGGTAACACAGTTTTTTAATGTAAAAGCAAACTGGTTAGTTTATCACCAAGCACCAGGCAAATATTCCACTAGGTTAATTACCATCAGGTTGTTTCATTCCTGGTGTCATGGCACGTAGAAAATCATCTGGTGTCATATAAACTTCCAAGACATCATTATGAGAGAGTTTCACAGTAGCAAAATAACGAAATATCTTATCAGGGGTAGAGAATAACCTCATACGATTTTCATATTCAATTATCTGATTATGGGGGTGGTGTATTTTTAAAACAAATTTAAAGAAACAAAACAATGGTATTAACGGATAAGAACTTACTTTTCTGTCTCTAAAGCCAATTTTTTCGCGACGGTGTTTTTTCTTTTTAATTTCCTCTTCGCTATTATTCTCAACTTTTCCTTCAAACTGTTCACTTTCTTCAATTGTCTCGCTGTGAGCATCTACTCTAGTTAGAATATATCTTTCAAGCCTAAAATTACGGTTTTAACGATTTGTTTTACTTCTAATTGACAATATTTACCATTTGTGGCAAACAACTGGAACAAGGACTAGGACTGTGAGAAACCCGTAATATAGTTTAGAAAATAATGGAGTTTTGTCAGGTTTGTGTCCAAAATTCTTGTAGTTTCGGTTTGGTATATAGTTAATTATATCATTGCGATTATATACCAAAATTAACATTGGGTAATTGGTTCTTTTAGTAACATTGCAAAGTCTACTATTCGATTGTAATCCAAGGCGGACTACTCTACTTAATGTAGTTGTCATTTTTTAACAAATTTATCACAATTTTCTCAACATCATCCTTCTTTTATTGAAAATTTCCATGAACTTTTCTAGATATCTGGCAGAACATCAAAATTTAGGTTAAGGTCATACGTCAAACTTTAGGCAACCAAAAAAACAGCTTCGATTTAAAAATTAAAACAATTTATTTCGAAAAGTTTTAAAAATTATTCACAGTAATGAGTAAGCATCAGTCGAGCAGTAATATTCATCGCCTGTAGTTCTGTTAATAATAATTTACACGCATAAGGCATCGTAATACTAGAAACTTGTCCAGAACTTTTACAGCTGTTACACCAGCCACAATATCCTAATCTTCCGCATTTGTTACAAACATCCACTTCACATTGATCACTAGAAACCATTAGACGTTCCACCAACATCATACTGGATACAAAAATCGAACATTACATGTTAAAAAATAGATACCAAATAATAAATACCTAGCTCCATAGCCAATAAGGCAATCCCGCTCCATTTCTCCCAATCTCAATCCACCGTCTCGACTTCTACCTTCAGTTGGTTGTCTTGTAAGTACAGCTCTAGGTCCACGGCCTCTAGCATGGATCTTATCTTGCACCATATGCTTCAATTTTTGATAATAAACCGGCCCTGAATAAATGTACGCCTCCAAAGGTTCACCAGTAATTCCAGAATAGAAAACATCTTTTCCTTGATAATTAAAGCCGTGTTTCATTAATTCTTCGCTAACATCTTGTACTTTAGAACCACCAAAAGCAGTACCATAATGAAATTTGCCTTCAACTAATCCCGCTTTACCAGCTAACAATTCAATCAATTTTCCCACAGTCATTCTAGATGGATATCCGTGTGGATTCATAATTATATCCGGACAAATTCCATATTCATTAAAGGGCATATCTTCTTGTTCCACAACTAAACCGACAACGCCTTTTTGTCCATGCCTGGAACTGAATTTGTCGCCAATTTCAGGCCGCCTAGTTTGACGTAATAAGATTTTAATTAACGTTGTATCTTCTTCGTTTGTACTAACAAGAACTTTTTCCACATAACTCGGATCATTTGTACGATAACTAATAGGTACATCTTTATATTCTACTGAACTATTCGTACTGCCTGGTACTGTAGAAATCGTTGGTACTGATTTATTGACAATTACTTGACGATTTTCTATTAATTCACCTGGTGCCACAATGCCATCATTATCGAGACAAGCGTGTTTCCATATTGATTGATTTGTAGTCGTGTCAATTAATGGACCTTGTATTCTATCGAACGTTTGATTTGCATAACGTTTCATAATACATTTAGAATTCTTGTACACTAAACATCTGCCAAAGCCACGATCTATTGACGCTTTATTAATAATTAAAGCATCTTCAATATCGTATCCACTATAACTCATTACTGCTATGATTGCATTTTGTCCAGCTGGTAATTTGTCGAAGTTTGTTAATTCAATGGATTTTGTTTTTACCATTGGAGCTTGTGGATATACTAGATTATAAAGAAGAGTGTCCATGCGATTACGTTGATTATATCCGATTGTACCCATTGCTTGTTTTCCCATAGCACATTGATAAGTATTTCTTGGTGATTGATTATGATGTGGATATGGTACTAAACCAGCACAAACACCTAATAAAGTAAATGTTGCAATTTCTAAATGAGTTGTTTTTATTGTTACACTCTTCTCATCACAAGCAATAAAACTGTCGTTCTCTTCATTTACGTCTAAAAATTCAATTAAACCATCATGTAAAAAATCTTCAAAGTTTCGTATCCCTTTTTCAAGTTCATATATATGCTCCTGAGTAACTAATGGCTGTCCATCATTCACTAAAATGTATGGACGACATAATCGACCACCATCTGAGCTAATATAGACACATCTATGCAAATGATTTGGATAAATAGACACGTAACCAGAAATGAAGCCCTTTCGACGCATCATACGAAATATATTTACAAGTTTTTTATAATTGCGAGTTATGCCCAGTATATTACCATTTAGAAATACCATATACGAGGAAACAGAATGAATTGTTAAACTGGCTACCATATTTATGTCTTCAATGCCGGCATTTCTAGCTAAGCGTATTAGTGGATATTCATCCACTTCTGTTGTAATATGAGTCATTAGAGCCAAATTTTTTACTAAACCGCAAGCCTCTCCTTCGGGCGTATCACTAGGACACAACATTCCCCATTGACTGGGTTGCAGCGAACGTGGTCCACTTACTTTGCGAGTTTTTTCAAACTGCGAATTCACTCTCGTCATCATTCCCAACGCAGATATGTAGCTTAAACGAGATAATACTTGTGTGACTCCAACACGCTCCATACGGAAACGTTTTATAGTCCAATTGCCGGTAGAAATAGCAAAGACTAAACAATTTGTTATCAAATCCGATCGCATATATTTAACGACATCAAACTGTGTTGCGCGTATTTTCGGTATAGTTTTTTCAGCAATTGCTTTCAATTCCCAATTAAATCGTTTGAAAACATCCTCGAACATAAGTGAAATAAATGAACCAGCCAATTCTAGCCGTTTATTACCGTAATAATCACGATCGTCTAAGAACATTTTGTTATTTTGCGCTTCAATGACACGTTTAGTCATTACCCCTAAATAGATTGCTTTCAAACGAAAATTATATTCTTCTACTGGTACATGAGCTAAAACTGTTGTAGCTAATAAGTCTCTAGCTTCATCTGTGGGCGTTTTTATCTTTGATGCGGCTGTAACATAACGTTTGGCAACTAATTTCGTGCCAAGATGTTTTAAAGCGGCTTCTTGCGTGTAAATTTTAAGTGTATGACATTCTTCTAGCGTTGGAGCCAATTTATGTATGTCGGGTATGCCAATTAATTCGCAAATTTCACGATCACTAATCACATTTAAGGCTTTAAAGACAATTGATACGGGAATAGGGTCTGTAAAAGAATTGTGACCCATGTAATACTTGTTTCCTTTAACAAATACCGTAGTACGACTCTTTTTTTCGTGTGTAGAACTAGTGACTTGGCACTGAACGCCGAATTTCGCCTCTTCAACAATCATCCTATTCTTAGATAACTGTTCCTGTATTAAAATCACCTTTTCCTGTCCCTTAACGACGAAATATCCACCTGGATCTAAAGGACATTCATTCATTTTGGCTAATTCATATTCAGATTTATTAGCTAGTACACAATTTGAAGATCGAAGCATTATAGGCATACGGCCAATTAATAGTCCAGTTTTAGAAACACGTTGTGTTCCTCTTGTATATTCAATATCTACGGAAATTGGCGCTGAATAAGTCATATCTCTTAGTCTACATTCGTGTGGTGTTGTTGGTTTACTAATATTGAATCCTTCATCTACGTCTGGTGTACCAACATGTATATTGGTGTATCTAGAAGTTAAATATTGCAGTAAAAGAAGAAAATGGGTAATTTAAAGCTCATTACTTGATGTAAAATAATGGATCGGCATCGCATGTTACTTTATTATTGGCTTCTACAATTTTCTTAATCTCCACATTGATAAAATAGTTAAAAGAATCTATGTGTTGTTTGACAAGACCTTTTATTTTAAGAAATGCGGGTACTAATTTCCATTTTTCCTAGAAAATATGTAATTTTGTAAATAGACTTTTAAAAAACTTTGAAACTTTACTTCGATTTCTTTTATTGGTTTATTGTAAAGTGAATGATCGTCAAAGCAGTCTTGCTTTGCTTGACCCATTCTAATATTTTATAAACGTAAAAATAGGAAAAAATAAAATAATTTTAATTTAACATTATCTGGCTTTTTTTAGGTTAGAAAGAGATTAAAATATTTACAGATCTCTGTTTTTACAAATGTCTTTACAGGAATCTACTTATTTTATCGTTTTTAATAAAAAATATAAAATGTTTTAAAAACTTTTTTAAATAAAGTTTATTAAACATAATTATACAAATTTGTAAAATGAAAAATATATGAAATCACTCGTTAATCGCTACTACTACTTTCAGACAACTCTGCTTCCTCTTTCGGTGCAGTTTTAGCCTTTTGCCGTTTTTGTACATAACCAGGTCCCTGTTTAGATTTTCTAAACACTTCAATAGCTTTTAATTTACGTTTAAGTAAATCACTTTTCTCCCTTTCCCTTTGCGGTATCACTTCCTTTTTATGTACACTTTTTACATTTTGCTGCGTATTTTTTCTAATATTCTTTAATTGATTTTCAACCAATTCTTTAACTTCTTCCACTTTACTTGAGGAACTGCCCGCAGTTTCTAGCAGGAATTTTACATCTTCATCACGCTCCAAACCAGCTGGAACATCAGTTAATTGTGAAGTCTGTTTTTTTCGTGCACCTTTTACTTTTTTTACTTCTTTTTCTGTATTTTTTTGCTGCCTTTTTCGAGGAATTTTCACTTCCTCTTCTTGTTCTGGTCCACAATTCAGTCGATTAACAGCAACTTTAACTCTTTTACTCATCTTTGATTCTGCTTCACCTACATCAACTTTTAGCGTGGTTTTAAAATATTCTTTAATACTTTTCTGTATTCGATTATCGTTCAATCTTTTTACAATTGGACTTAAAATTTCTTCACTTTTCTCTTTTGTCCAACCAAATTTAATTCTGGCAAACTCGGTCAAACCAAGGATATTTGGTTTGGCCCACGTAAAAGCTTCCTTGCTAGTATCCACTGTAGGTTCCATATAAGCCTGTACAACATGTAAACTCGGAAAATTCTCCGTAAAATTAACGTTCTTCAGCTTACTTTTAAGGGATGTTCGACCCGGTCCTGGTGCACAGCCTTTTTTAAACCATCGTCGAAATTCACCCAATCCAGACAATAATTGTGAATGGGATAAATTAAATTCGTGAGTAGTTTTCGATGGTGGAAAGGCAGCCAAGATTTCTAAAGCCGTTACAGGGCCAACTCCCTGCAAACCAACTGTATAATCACTACCAACTAGCAGTGCTAACAAAATCATTTGTTCTCTAGTTAATTTAAAATGGTGGACAATATTTTCCACATTAAATTCCATAACTTGTTTCGAATGATTAAAGAAATTTTTATAAACCGTTTTACCACCAAACAACCAAATATCACTGTCATCAGTTATTGTGCCATCTGTTAAATTGATTTCGTTTAAATAAGCACATTGTGCCTCCGCTTCCATAGGGGCCACCACGTATGGAATGCCAAATAAGCGTAGAAGTTCCTATAAAGTTAATGAAAATGAAATATAAATAGATTAAAAATAATTTTAGTAGTTACTTGCGCCTCTTTACACATTTGGTCAGTGATGTTGCCTGCAAGGCGCTCTTTTGACGATTTCTCTTCCGTTAAACTCGCTGATTCTTTTTCTAGTTGGTTTTTTAAGTTTTGCATCTCTTCTTTAGACATTTTTGGATTTTCTGGTAACTTCTGAGGTGGTTTCGGTGGCTGCATTTTTTCCTTAACATCACTTTTTTTAATCTGTTCAGTCGGAAAGTCTTTTATTGTTTTCTCCTCAGTTATTTTGGGCTCTTCAGTTGTAATATTTTCAATCACCTCTACTTTGTCACTATTTATAACGGATTCATGCAATACATTTTTAGACGTTCTGTTTTCTATAACTTGTTCATCTATTTTTGAATCTTTATTAAAAATATCACTAAAAAAATCATCTTCAGGTGTCTCATTAACGTTTATCACTATTTCTAAAGCATTAGAGTCTGGTTTTGATATAACATTCTCTTCAACTTCTTCAAAATCGGACTCAGAGCTGCTTTCTACAATGTTTGAATCTTTATTGGACTTTCCATTAATTGCTTTACCATTTAGATCATTTTCTTTAATTTCAACACCCTTTACTTCCTCAAAATCTGACTCACTATCACTAGAAAATGTTTCTTTGGCATCAATCATTGTACGTACTTCAGGTTTTTTGATTTTTTCATTAATTTTATTACCCTTTTTATTATTTTCCAATATATCGACAATAGCATTTGATGTTAAACCACTATATTCCATCATATAACTTCTAGCAGATGAAAAAACATCTGTATTTTGTTTAGTTTCTTCTATAAAATCATTTTCAGAGTCTGATGTAAAATCTTCCTCATTTAAAAAAGAAAACTGCAATTTCTCATTGCTTGTGGACGAAGTTGATGGCGTTTCTTGCAACGACAGTTCAATAGCTTTCTGTATATCTTTTTCAAGTTCTTTTTCGCCTTTATTTTTAATTTTATCGTTACCATTATTCGTTTTTTCATCTTCTTCTATTATTTTTTCAATAACTTTAGCCGTTTCTTCTCGTGTTTTGGCCTTTTCTAATGTTTCTTTCATATTCTTTATTAACAAATACCTTGTATTTTCATCCGATGCAATTCTACTGCCAATATTCACGTCCTGTAACACACCTTGATCCTTCATAATCGCTTCCAATTCAGCCAAAGACAATGAATGTCCACCCATTTCTTTTTCTGCATCTTCTAAAGCCGTTTGAACTGCTTGTCGTTTCAACAATCTTCCCATTTGAAATGCAGAAAAGTCGTTACTTTGCTTAGGCAATTCATGCAACCGCCCCCAAGAAGATTGTTTCCGGGTTTCTTTTAATTCAGTTAAAATTTCATGGCGTACATCGACTGGCAATGACTTAAAATGGGCACTATTCGTGTCTATACTATGTAAATCCCACGAAGCATTCGCAGATGAAGAGCTTTCCTCTTCATCTGAAACTGACGACACAGTTGAATCGAATTCAATCGGTGGTAACGCAAAAAGATCATCTTTATTCGTTAGTTTTTTCAAATTTGGTTGATCAATTTGCTTTTCGCCCAAAACATTATTTACAGCAGCATGTTTCAATAATGTATTCAACAGTTGTTGATGTAATTGCTCGGCTTCAGTTAAATTCTTCAATTTTTGTTGATTTCTTTTGGCCTAAAATGAAGTCCACTTAATTTATTCTTATAATAAAATTTGTATTTCTTACAATTGTTTGTTTTTTAAGTACCGGTACTCCACCATCAAAAACAAACACTGGTTTCACACGAAAATATAATAACTTGCAAATTCGATGATAAATTCCAAGTAAATGTGCATTTGGTATTGGAGCACCCCTTGAATCTTGGAATCCTTTGATTGCCTGATGCAACCAAATGGAGACATCTGAATGAAGTGATGTAGGGAAAAAGTTGTAGGTTAAAAACGAGACAAACGAACAACAAAAAGGATACCCACTGCTAGTACTTTATTCTCCAATGTCTCCAATGGTACAGGTTTACCGGAGGGTTCAATGAGACGCCACAGACCATGAACTCCCATCTCTGAATTATATCTGTGTTAAAAATGATTTTTTTCCCACGCTTCTCATGGGCGAGGGGTGAAGTGTGAAGAACAACACACTATTTCGTATACTCTCTAGTTAGTCAGTCATACATTAAGAGAGGTTCCCATAATTTTAGATGCGAGAATCATCAAATCCAAGGAAACATAGAGGTAATCTCATCAACCAGTAGTCTGAATTACATCGCGCGGTCCGTATCAAATGTTAAGGCCACCCACTCTTTCCCACATCATATGATATTCCCACGCCCCAGCACTATAACCCGAACATCCTTCCTTCTTTCTTTGCTCCACTAATTTAGACACCGTTTCTTCACTCTTTCTAGCCTGTTTACATGTTTTTAATTGACAGCGGTACAGCGGTGCGGGGGGCCCAAACAGGAATCTCTCTAAAGCCACAAACACGATCGCATCCCTCAATTGTTATACTATGTAAAATTGGTGCTTGTCAAAAAGCCCAACTTTCCAACCCCTTATACAAATAAAATCGATATATTTCATGCAAATGACTATTAATATTTAATCAATAGATGTTTTGTATTAATTTATGTTAGAAAAGTAAGTTCAAATTTAATGGATAAGGTTACGTGACGTCATTAAGCGTATAAACATGACGGCCATTATGACGTTCTTGTGAATATAACCTAATCATACCAATTTTATAAACGCGTATGTAAAACTGCAGTGAACAGTTTGTCTACCAAATATTAATAAAAGTTGATGGCAATAAGTGTATTATAGTGGCCCCAACGCAATCTATTAGCATAATATTGTTTAAATTGTAGCTATATTATTGAACAACATGCTTATAAGTAACCTAAAATGTTGGCCAGACTGTCGGAAAATTCAAGCTCAAAACAGGTGTTTTTCGAATGGAATGAGGTAGCACGCCTAAAGAGGGGGAGAAAGCACAGCCCGAACAGCAGCATTTGTTCTCACGTACCGCGGTAGCTGTGAAGAGAAGTCGTCCAAGTCACGCAGAGTGGTCTGTTTACAAAATTTTCTCATACTTGTGCTCCAGTAAGTGGTTGAAATGTGCGCTGGTTCAAAACAGCCACTAAAGGGGTTGTTTTTCATTTTCTAGCGCCGAAATAATGCACAGCTTGAAGAAGAAGTTCATATTAATTTGATTTTTGTATAATCCATCGTAGTATAGTTTGTGAAATATTGGGAATAATTTGTATGAATATGCCCCATCAGTACGGATTACCGGGTATTGCACATGCACAATCACCCCCAACGCCGCCTCCACAACATGGTGCCATGTATCCGAGATTTGCCAGTGCTATGGTGCCCGGTGGTTACCGTGGCGAAGATCGACGCCTTACCCGCGAAGCAATGGAACGATATTTGCGTGAACGTAGCGACATGGTTATAGTTATATTGCATGCAAAAGTTGCCCAAAAGTCCTATGGCAATGAGAAACGTTTCTTCTGTCCACCGCCATGTATTTACCTTTTTGGTGAAGGATGGCGATTACGGCAAGAACAAATGCTACGTGAAGGTGAATCCGAACAGGCGTCACAATTGTGTGCCTTTATCGGTATTGGAAATTCCGATCAGGATATGCAACAATTAGATTTGAATAATGGTAAACAATATTGTGCCGCAAAGACTTTGTATATAAGCGATTCAGATAAAAGAAAACATTTTATGTTGTCTGTGAAAATGTTTTATGGTTCGGGCCATGATATTGGTGTATTTCAAAGTAAACGTATTAAAGTTATATCGAAACCGTCCAAAAAGAAGCAAAGTTTAAAAAATGCTGATTTGTGTATTGCTAGTGGTACAAAAGTGGCGTTATTTAATAGGTTAAGATCGCAAACAGTATCGACTAGGTATTTACATGTAGAGAATGGACATTTCCATGCTAGTTCAACGCAATGGGGAGCTTTTACCATACATTTATTAGATGATAATGAATCGGAAAGTGAAGAGTTTCAAGTTAGAGATGGGTACATACATTATGGGTCCACTGTTAAATTAGTATGTTCAGTAACTGGAATGGCATTACCCAGACTTATAATCAGAAAGGTAAAAATTGTTTTTAATTGGTCATTGGTCGTTTAAGAAAAGAAAACAAGTTTTATCACAAAATTTAAACTTACTATAAAATCCTGTTCTTATCAATTCATAACAAAACAATTACATAAATTGATAATAAAACTAAACAGTATATTATTTATTATTGATTAGTGCTGTATTTTTAAATAAATTATAGGTGGACAAACAACAAGCACTTCTCGAAGCTGACGATCCTGTGTCGCAATTACACAAATGCGCTTTTTACATGAAAGACACTGAACGCATGTATTTGTGTTTATCACAAGAACGAATCATTCAATTTCAAGCAACACCATGCCCAAAAGAGCCCAATAAAGAGATGATCAACGACGGTGCATGTTGGACGATAATTTCCACGGATAAAGCAGAATATCAATTTTATGAAGGCATGGGACCAGTCCGATCGCCCGTAACACCTGTACCAATTGTCCATAGTTTACATTTGAATGGTGGCGGTGATGTGGCGATGCTCGAATTAACTGGTGACAATTTTTCACCATCATTACAAGTGTGGTTTGGTGATGTGGAAGCGGAAACGATGTACCGATGTCAGGAGAGTATGTTGTGTGTGGTGCCGGATATATCCCAATTCAGGGGTGAATGGTTGTGGGTTAGACAACCAACACAAGTACCTGTATCGTTAGTTAGGAATGATGGTATAATATATGCGACTGGTTTAACATTTACGTATACACCAGAACCAGGGCCTAGGCCACATTGTGCACCAGCTGATGAAATTATGAGGCAAGGACAGAGGAGTGCCGCTGTGGCACAAGCTCAATCACAAGCTGCACTTGCTGAAGCGTCTGCATGGAATTCACATGGTATGCATTGAGATTTTGGTCTGTATATTTTTTTTTCATTTTTTTTTTTTGTTGTTTTTAACAAAAGCGTTGAAGGGTTGTTCATATTGATTGAATTATTTTGAAAAATCACCCTCCTGCGCCTTTGTATTTCTTTGAGCTCTCAAATTGATGCAATATTTTTTTTGCCTAATGTTCCGATTTTTTAATACACATATACATATATTTTTTTTATTTAATTGTGATATATTCTTTATTTTTAAGTGTATTTTTACTTTAATAATTTGTATATAATTAGGCATTTATTTTGTATAGAGTGGATTTATATTTATTTCATTCATTAAATCTATGGGAAACTTGTGTTATAAAAAAAAGATGTATGTAAATTACAGTAATGTAAAACAAGACGGATGTGTTTGTGCGTGATGTAAGAGAGCTGGGAAATGTAAAGTTTTCCCCATACGGGTTTAATTTTCACTCTATACAGATTTTATATAACAAACCAAAGTTTATATAAGTTTCTCTAATTACAAAAAAAACGCGTCTCATTTGAAATTATTAGATTGCAGTATTAATTTGTTTTGTCCGGTAAACCAAGTTACTTGTATTTGCGTTTTTTTTTACATAATTAACAAAGTGACCAAAGGTCTACCAGATAAGTTTTGCCTCTGAGAGTATTTTCTTTTGCCCGAATTTTTGCCACCCTAATAATCGCTCACTTTTCAAAAATGTATTTTTGTAAAAGTAGTTTTACGTAGATTTCTTTTGTAAAGAATTATTTTATAGTGTTATAATAATAATTATTATGTATGTATAATGTTTTGTTGTGTGCAAATTTTATTTATAAGAAATCAAACAACGAAAACAATTGTAAGAAAATTTATAAAGGTTTTCTTGTAAATAAATATAGTATATTATATATATAAACTGAAAATATAAAAAAGTGGAAAACAATTTTGAATTGAACCAATTATTTTGTAGAAATACAAATAATTTTAAAATAAAAACACATATTGAATTTTCTTTCTTTAATCCTAATATTTTGTTGATATTTAAAATATTGAGGAAGTAAAAAAATTTTTCACATACATTAGAATTTTCGTTTCTCACGATAAAATATAGAATTAAATCTTCAAAGACATGATTGTTGTTGTTTATACATGAATGTGGGAAATTAAGATAACAATGGTATAATTTTTTTGTATGTATGTGTTAATAATTACTTTCCTACTGTATTTTAATTAGGTGATCCTATTCCCATCGTCCAAGTCCACTTTATGGCATGAGAAAAGGGGCAAAAATTGCAAATATTAGTTATTTTTTTCAAACAGTCAATGACTCAAGAAACAAAACAAACATATTTATAAACAAACATCCTTTATTTCCAATAAAATTTTTCAATTTCTCAAATATATACGTATCTACAAAATTTTAATATCCTTTATTTTTTTTCTATATATAAAGTAAATAATAATGATTGTGATGCAATATTATTTACACAAATAATACACTTTAATCTCATCAATGAATAATAAAATCATTAAACTTTAAATAAATAATAATAAACTAAAAAAAATTACATTAAATATATAAGTAATGTTGACGTCAATGGAAGCACAAAAATGTAAAGAGATTCCAAAAATATATAAAATTATTGCTTTTATTTTATACGTAAACTTCTTTGTTTATTCATATTAGTTAACATAAGTGATATGTAAGAAGTCAATAGATCGTCCATTTTATATCCTAAAGAGGTTTCACACAGTAATTTTGAACCTCTTACCAAATTTCCAATAGTCATATGGAAATACGTATTTCCAGATGACCAATTCGATATTCTAGTAAATGGATGTGTTACTAAAATGTCCTGTAAAAAGAAATAAAAACTTATTTTTAAAATCTACAACTTATGTAATATAAATAATAAAATGCAGTTGAAAATGATTTTCTCACGATTTAGTATTTCCTGTTCTTGAGTATATTTACATGATGTGTACTCATTCAATAATTTCATTATTATTTTTAATGAATAAATAATTAACGGGATTATAGTTTTATGTATAATTACCAGCTATTACGAACTAGTTTTAATTAGAATGCAGAAAGAGAGATGCATTCCAAACCGGATAATTGTTTTGTATAACATAGACAGTTTCATTATTTTAAAGATACTTGCATGATTTTAACTACATATGTATATAATCCTTATATTTAAAATTATAAAATATAATTGTAACAAGATAATAGTTGGGGCAATTGTAAAAAAATGATGACTTTTCAAAGAACGTGGGAATGCAATTTGGTAAAATAAACAATGGTTTATATACAAAAATAATACTAGTTTTTGTAAACAATATGTAATTGTTTCTAAAAAGTGATTTATGACGAAAAAACCAAGGAAAACTACGAAC
This sequence comes from Oryzaephilus surinamensis, assembly GCA_004796505.1. Taxonomy (NCBI): domain Eukaryota; kingdom Metazoa; phylum Arthropoda; class Insecta; order Coleoptera; family Silvanidae; genus Oryzaephilus; species Oryzaephilus surinamensis. The sequence goes on along the minus strand of SSSI01007558.1, from coordinate 35,308 downwards.
TTTTACCTTGCTTTGTGGATGAATCAAGCTGACACCGTGTTTATTAATAGCAATAAGTAGCATTTCAGGGTAGTTTGGATCAGTTGTTTGTTTTACTTCGAAAAATGCCGATCCGAACGTTGGCCAACGATAAACAATCTTTAAAAATGTTATTTTAGCATCTTCGGGACTCATTCCAGCATCCTGATTATAAGCAGCTACAATGGCCCGTTTCCAATCGTTTGCATTTTGAACTTTAACTAAGTCCGCCGGTATTAATTCCCTCAACATTTGCCTAAAAACAATTCAATATGAACTTTTCTACATTTTTTTTTTCCATTAAAATATTTACGGTATGGCTTGTAGTTCTTGTTTACTTTCTCCAAATCGTACTCTGTAGACTAAAGCAGCCAATTTGGCGGCTTCTTCTTTACTGCATTTATGATAGCCGCGTATTAATTTTGGTAATTCCTGATGAAAGTGGAAAATTAAGTCGGCATTACGATCTTTGCCTGGTACTGTATTCGTCCACAGTTTTTTCATAAAGAAAACTTGATAGGAAAATTGTGGCGTGATACCGTCACGGGTGGGACGTGCTTTACGTATCCAGTCAGTTAAATGGCGAACAAAATCGAAGAAAAAGTCTCCCTCAGGAACGGAAATCACCTAAAAACCATTTAATTATTGAAATAACTCATTAATATTATGACACGTAAATTGATACAGTTGAAAATGTGCATGTTAGCGTTAATTTCTTATTCCGTTAGTAATGTGTGAGAAAATTTATTAAGTCATTTAAAAGAAGTTTATGCTAATAAATAATAATGTAAATTTCTTTAGTAATTTATTTTCACCAACCTTATCAGCAATCTTCACAAACAAGCTGAATCCTTCGCTCGACCTCAAACTCAACCTTTGACTAATATTCTGGCAGAAATCCTTCGCCCTTGTACTAGAATCCACTTCAAACGCTTCGTCCGTATCATCAGGAAAATAAACCTTGTGAAATATTTGCGTAGTTTTATGTTGTATAGCTTCAACTTCAACTTGATGCGGTGGATATTTTCGTTGTCCGTTCCTTAAAGTTTTTTGCAAACGTTGTAATGAATCTTGCGATATAGGATGTCTTCTACTACGTAAAAATGTTGTCAATTCTTTTAATAAACTCTGTGAACATGTAAAAAGTCCAGTTGCAAGCCACATCAACTCCCATCCACGTTCCTCTGACATTCTATTTCGATTATCCGTCAATTGTTTCATAATTTGACAATAGATTTCATCACGTAATATTTCGTGTTTTAATGGTCCATCGAATATATGGTCAGTGTATTCGTTGCCCATTCTGGGACGTTTGGATGGCAAATCGCCCATGTATTTCAAAATAGCACTGAATGCGAAACAAGCTTCATCGGCTAATTCTTCTTTCATTAGAAGCTTCTTTAGTAGGGGCTGTTTAATAGGTTCCCGCGAATGTCGCCATAAATCGTCCACACTTCTTCGACCTGAAGTTAAAGTTAAAGCTTTCGACATAGTTCTTTTAAGTGGTGGCCGAAAATGGTCAATTGCATATTCTGCCAAAGTGTATGGCCTTTCTCTTGATTCCGTACCGTTTACACTAAACTGTTGACTTAATCGTTTACCATGTTCTGCTCCTTCAACTGAGAACAATTGCAGAATATCGGCGGGCGGCTTCGACATACAAGGTAGGACGTAAACCGTTTCTGCAGGAAAGTCACCTTTCTCTTGTGTCCTTTCACATCTTCCTACACACCAGCCAGAATTAAGAACCGTTTCGCCAGTACTGTCTTCTTCTAAAATTATTAAATCTCCCTTTTGGAATGTAAGAAAACTGGAGCCTTCACCAGGGGCTTTATAATCTTGCAATGCTATCACGAATTTGGAACGTTTCTTCAACCCTTCTAAGAAATAAACCACTAAATCACGGATATCTTCAGCGTTTGGACTTTGGAATGTGAACTCTTCACCTCTGACAGTACTTAGGCTAAACGTTTGAGTGAAAACTTTATTCGTTTTTTGACTGGAGACTGTCGTTATTTCTGGAAACGATAATTCTAATAGCACTTGTTCTTGATCATCTACCACATACACTCCAGTCCAATTCACTGCAATAATAACGTCATTCTTTGGTAAATTTGGTCCAGAGTTACGATATGCTTCATAAAATCTACTAAATAATAATGGCCATTTAAATTTCGCGTAACTAACAACGTCTTCTTTGACACGTAACGTGATCACTTTCTCTTTAACGTAGTAGCTTTTTTTGAAAGCTTGGACTACAAGAGCTGCCCATCGATCCACTGCCTTTTCAACTCCAGTCAGGCAATAATCAGGAATATAATTTGGCAGAAGAGTTAGTAATCGTTCCACATTCATGTCGGAATTATATTCGATATAATATTGTTGTGCTGCTATCATAGCCAGATCTTCTTCTTTGTCACATCTATATTCACCAAATTTAACACCACGCACAACTTGCTGATAAATTAAATTGGTAGCTACTTGATCTTCAGTCGGTTCATGCCAGGGTGCGAATATTTCTTTGCGGAAGAATAAACGCCACGGCGCATTACGTTCTTGAGCGCCCTGTTCTTTTGCATACTGCTCACATTGCGAAATTGCGTCCATTACATGATCACCACCACTACCCAAAGAGGAAACTTTGTCGAACAGAGCTATATAAAGAGAGAATCCAAACTGGTCTTTTAGACCAATCTTATCTGATAATTGATTACACAGTTCTCTAGCTGTAGTGGCTGAATCCGCCAATAATGTCTTCGTATTTCCATCCATAAAAGTAATTGGCAGCATTATAGGTTTTTTCGATTTGGTGGCTTGAAGTTCCAACCAACTGGGTGGTTGATTTCTTGTGCCATTATTAAACGTCCGTTTCAATCGATCCTCACAATATGGCGCATAACCGGGCGGTCCTTCACGTATAAATGCTCGCAAATAATTCACAAACTTCTCTGATGGTGCGAAACAACCAACACACAATGACAACAAAATCCAGCCGCGTGCATGTGACGATTTCGATGGATTATTTGTTAATTGTTTACATATTTGACAGTAAATTTCATCACGTAATTCAGCTCGCAGTATACCATGACCGATTATAAAATGTAGTTTTTCTAAATTCGATGTTGGACGAGATTCTAGCCACGACTGATAACTATCCGCTGTATATTCTTCATCTTGCAATTTTCTACGTACATCTTCTCCTAATTTATTTTTACGTTTCAGTGTTAGAGATACCAGTTTATTGCGAATAGATCGTGGCTTTTGTTTGAGGAAGGAATCAGGATCGAGGCCCATCATTTGTGCTTCTTGAAATTCTTTACTTCGAATAAAATTGCGACCAAGTGTTGCTGTTACTTTTGACATTACTGACGTGTTGTCGCGATCCATTGTGTGGTAGCGAGGTTCAGGCAAATCACCAGTAAATCGGAGAATTGTTATCCATAACGCTTGAGCAGCCTATAATTCATTATAAAATTGTTAAACATAATAAATAATTGAAAATAAAAGGAATAATTCTTTACCAATTGATCTCCTTGAGTGTGTAACGGAAGTAGAGGATGTTTAAGCGGTTTTCTAGAATACTGGTGCCCCACATTTCCTTGAAAATAAGTGGCAGCAAATTTCTGAAACTTAAACTCGCTTAAATCTTCCTCATCTTCTGATGCAGTTTGCATTGGACTAATGATTTCATGTTCATTTGGCTGTGATGGTAAATCATTGAATACGGATGTTTCTCTACCTGGCAGAGGAGCTTCACTCGAACTATCAGGCAAGAAATCAAACATTGCCTCCACTAGCTTAGAATCATCAACAGGTTCATCAGCTTTCCTTGCCGCATCATTAATAATGTTCTTCTTAATTTCAACACGTTTCCTCTCCTCAATTTCCAATTCCATTTCCTTTCGTTCCAACTCATACATTCGTTCTCTATAATTCTGTTCGGCAATTTCTTTCGCCCTTTTATTACCCGCATCTTTCAACTCTCTTTCCTCTTTTTTCTTCAATCGTAACGCTTCTATATGATTTCTATGCTCAAACTTAATCTTTCTAAATCTTCGTTGTGCTATCATACGTCGTACATGCGACTGTATTTTTATTATTGCCCACATTTTATGACCATACTCCCTTCTAACTAGATAACCACGTGCGTGTGCTTGTAAACCAACAATATGACCACGTAAATGTCTGAATCTGTGCGACAAAACACGTGCTCGAATCAATGCTTGCATTCGCATATAACCGACACGCATTTGCTTGTAACGCTGCCTCTGTATATAGCCTTTCCAATATTTCTGTATAATCATTGTAGCAGCTTTCAGTCTTAAGAAACGTCTTCTGTACACCCATCCACGAATTGAACGTTGTAGTATTAGAATTTTCTTTGTTAAGACACGATCTCGTTCTTGTTCTAAGAATAAATCGTGGGCATCTTTCAAAAACACTTTCGTATGGCCTAATTGGTAATCAGTTCGGCCCAAAACAATACTACAAATACGTGATGTAGCGGATCTACAGTCAGTTTTGTGGGCTGGTGGAACACCTGATATTAAAAATCGATAACGTTCAACGAATTCATTAAAACTATGACGAATTGGATAACCAGCACGTCGTATTCGAATTGTTTCCATCATACCTGAGTAACGTAATTGCCGACAACATAAATTGCGATCAAACATCATTGGTTTTTTTATTTCATTCGGTTTTATGCATCTGATAAAGAATGGTTGACAATTCGATAAAGTACGCATTAGTGAATCGAGACTCTTTTTGAATTGTGTTGATAATGTTGGTGTTCGTTTACGTGTTTCCGAACCCATGCCAATATCTTCAACAAATAATTGTTGTAAAAATTTATTCGAACTAATTGTAACTAATTGTAATAAATCAGCACTAAACGTATCACGATTCTTCTCCAAAAACCCTCGAGTATCGTAAAACACAACACCAGCAAAATGGTTTAAGCCGAAGCTGGTGTTTATATCAGATTTTGGTTTTAAATAATTGCGATGCGAACTGTGTGTTTTGTGTAATTTCGCCAACATTGTCTGGTCTGTACCTTTTGGAAATTTACTTTCCTCATCAATCAATGCCATAATGTTTAACTGTTTTATTGCAATTAAATCTAACGCATCTTGATTATCAACAAATTCAATATGTTGCCAATTTATACCCTCCACATTGTATTCCTCTTGTTCCAATTTAAAAATATGCCGTACAAAAAATTGTTGTAAATTTTCATTAGCGAAATTTATGCAAAACTGTTCGAAACTGTTATGTGTAAAATTTTCAAACCCAAATATATCCAATACACCAATAGAACTGCGTTGTCTTTCTTTCGGTTTGTAAATGGCTTTGTTGATTTTCTTAACAATTAAGACAAACAAACGACCATAAATGCCTTTAACGAATGCATCACGTACATCAACACTTTGTTCTCTTGATAAGGTCGAAACTACCGTTTCACCATGTGCAAACAACGTTTTTCTTGTGAGTGCATCGATTAATGCTTGACCAGAAACGCCTAGCAAATTTGCTACACGGTGTGCATTTGTTGGATCCGGTATTTCAGTTGCATCTAAATTATCCACAACAGTTGCCTTGTATTTTATGTTGCCAATGTGCAGTAAAGCGGCTAACAGTTTCATTATTTCCCAAATTTCTTGATCGGAAAATAGCAACACTTTCATTGCACTCCGGATGTCCGCAAATTCAGCAGCATCGTCTCGACCCTCGCAAGTTATACTCCCTCCCTAAAATAAAGTTTTATTACCTTTCAAAGAAAATACAATTTATTATTTTGTTACTTAATTATTGTTATTGCTTATTACGAATGTATTTCTTTTTTCAAATTTCTAATATAAATAAAACAATAACATGTAATAATTTCTACTGTTTAATTAGCCACATAAATAGTATTTAATGGAAAACGACTTTTATTGTGAATTATAAATATAAAATTAAAAAATTGAAATGAAAATTTATTACCATTTTAAATGTTTTTATAATAAAAAGTGATATATAGTTATGGTTTTTAAATATGGTCATTTCATTTAATTTATGCGTACTTTTCTTGCAATGAAAACGTGATAATTATAATTAAACTAATGCTAGTTTATTAAATACTAACTAAGTAGGTATATAAAATATGTAGTTTAACATATTAACGACTAGTTAAATATTAATTATATCCTAATAATTCGTCGAGTCATTTTAAGAGTACGAATTTATTTGCAAAATATCGTAAATGGTATATTTACCCCTGTTAGATATCGATATTGGCTCGCATCGCCTAATTCCAGTTTTCTTTTCTCCTCTTTTCCCAAACCAGCCAATAAACAATAAAAAATATGATAATTCCGTTCATCTGGATTTTGTGAAACAATTCTACTTTTCTCTAATAAATATTGTTCAATTTTAGCACCCTCAATAACACCATTACTATTAAAATGTATATCAATATATTTGCCAAAACGTGAACTATTATCATTGCGAACAGTTTTCGCATTACCAAATGCCTCCAATATTGGATTCGCTTCCAATATTTGTTGTTCAATCCATGAATGTTTACCACTAATTGCGGCCAAATATTGTAAAATTAATTTTGTACTTTCCGTTTTACCAGCACCAGATTCACCTGAGATTACAATACATTGATCTTGTCCATAACGTCTCATATTACCATACGTATTATCTCCAATTGCGAAAATATGTGGCGGCAATTCACCAATTTTCCTTTCTTTGTATAATTTAATTTGTTCAGCTGTATAAATTGGTAGAATTTGGTATGGATTTACAGCGACTAGAATTGAACCTGTGTAGGTCTGCAAGAAAAAAACGCCATCATCAAAATTGATTACATTTTCCGCTTGATTAACTCCATTTTCTATACATACATAAATGAGATTCTCATTGTAGCGGATTAAAAGGTTCCGTAGGATGCCTGCTTCATGTAAATCTCCAAGTCCGATCATGTCTTCGACACCGTGTATGGAGGTGGCATGCATGGCTTTGATGCGCCGTTCTGGCGATAGCCAATGTTCATTGCCATCATCGTCACGGACGGCGATACGTCTGCCTTCGGCTGAAACAACACGCGCCCCAATTGCCACATCGAATTCATCCCCCGATATGGGTTCGATCCAGATGTAGTCACCCTGGAACAGCGAAATATCGACATGGTAATGGATTTTTTATTGTTTTACAATGGATTGGATAATAGAGCAAGATTATTAATAGAAAAAGTATGCCGATTTCGTAAAATCGATTTTCTTACAATGAAATTAGTTCCAGCTTATCTTAGATAGGAAATAAATAATATTTATTGTATATTTTTTTTTAATTCTGCAAGAATGGTTTTCTAAGTCATTAGATATTTTTAAATTTTTGTGTAATCAAGCGTTACAAAAATAAAATTCTATACTTGTATGTAAAATCATCAATTTAGAAACAGGTGTTTCAATTGTTCATACGATTTACAACAAATAAAACGTTTATTAGCATATAGGTAATGATTTAGAAAGTTCATTTATTATTCCTATATTTAAGAGCTGATTTTATCTATTATTATTATTAATGTAATTACTTAAGTAAAACAACCAATAAAGAAGAACGTTTAATTAAAAAGTTTGCTTTATTTAAATAAACTCAGCGTATGCCAACAACAAGTTAATTTGTTCAAACAAAATGACGTAAACTTTAATAATAAGCATATATTGGTACATTTTATCACGATGTGATTGGAATTCACACCTATGAGGCTATATTATTACTCTAAAGGAATCCCAAACAAGTTACAGTTACAATAAACAATCTGATTTGCGTCAAAATTACCAATAAAAGACAGTTTTATCTTTAGCATATAAATTGTACAGGATTTTATTGAAAAGGTCAATGCAACTTGATGGGCTTCAGCGTGCATTTTATTGTATTTATAGATATGTGTTGTTGTTACATTCAATACAGATGCTATGTTACGTAAGATGAATGGATAAATTTTTTAATTTAACCGTTACATAATACAGACGACAACTTATTGTATAATTAAATAAAAATCCATTTAATGTTCGTATAAAGAAAACTGTTTTATAAGATAATATAGTTTAGTTTTTAAATAAAACAATCTTGTAACACAAATACCAGAAATTTTATTGAAATTATATTACACTGTGTACAATTTTATGTGCCAGAAAGCCTTTTACGTTAAATTGAGGGTAATCGTACGTTTATATTTAATTTTTTCCAAGTGAGAATATATTAGTGTGAGACAAATGAATAGATTTATGAATGCGGTCAACATTTCCGGAAACCCAAAAACCACACACATGTATTATAATGAAACTGAAATAGTTAAATTCCACTTTTATTTCGTTATACAAAGAATAGATGCATCATACATTCACCATACCGTGAATATATCTATACATGATCATCATCAGCTTCCTGTATCCGCTTTTTAAGCCGATCTGGATCCTATGTACAATATTAGATAAATATAAGTGTGTTAAGGTTTTATTAATAGACAATTATATAGTATGTTGTATTATTTATACTCGTATTTATACAATTGTTAATAAAATATTTAATAGACAATATTATGAATTTGTATATAGAAAGTTTTGTTAACTAATAAAATATGTTGTTTGTCAATAAATTTAAAATTTAAATTACATATTCACTTACCCGTGTCACGATAACCATTTTGGACGGTCATAAAACTCCTACAAAAAAGAAAAAAAAATTGTTAAGAAAAATGGGGTGTAAAAATAAACGTAATTATCATTCTTCACAATTATAAACGAGTTTCTCAATCCTTCCTCTTAATTATAATGGCACGTACATAAAATTTGAATTTAAAAACAAATCTTTTACTTTTCCGGAAGATCATAATGACGAGTCAAAAAAATTACAATACAGTGAAAAGTAGTGAATTAGAACGTCCATGTAGGTGTGTCTTGTGGATGCGTGGACGTTCTTCGCAATTGTCTAGTTCAAAGGTCATTAGACTACCATCAGCCTTGACATTAAGTCATAAACGGTCATACAATTAAATACCGATTTTCCATTGATTAACGAATAAGAATTGTGGCCTTAATTAAATTTCATTTAAGGTGTCATCAACTTTGGATGATGGGAATATATGTTAGAAATGATGAGAAACAGGGTCAAACTCTCACTTAATACCGCATTATATACGTATATATACAATTTCAAAGAATTTTCGTGCTTTCCAAAATCCAATTTTTTTGACTTAAAAAATGTAAACTTTTCGATTTATATAATAAACGACCTAATTTTCTGCATACGTTAAGTAATATAATAATGTTTTAATTAAGTTTTATAAATTGCAATTAAATTTGTGTGGAAAATGTTTGTCAAGCTCATTAAATTACAATTATTTTCAATTCCAATATCCAAGGTTCGGCGGAAACATGTTAAACATGTTTTTTTTTAATAATGTTTAATCAGCCTTAAAATAATTTTTTTTACCAAATATTGATTTTGTTAAGCATCAATTCACGTGCAAATAAATAAAAACGTATTATAGATCGCCAGTGATTTAAACGATCGGTCAAGATACAAACTTGTCTCAATTTATATTTTTATAAGTATATGGAAGTGAAAACAAATAAATCCGACCTCATTTAATTAAAATTTCGGCTAAATATTTACACCTTGATAACGTATATAAAGATAACAGTTGTTTCTGTCGTATAAATTTTAATATCACTACATTTCTGTGTATTTATTTTATCATTGGGTAAATGAATTTCAATGAATATAGCGGATTTCGTAATAATGTGTTGATCATTTCTTCATTTCTCACACACGACAGCATTTTCTTGTGTGTGTGCAAACAGAGCACTTTCAAAGTACCGGTATATTATGAAGAATTTCTTCACTCGTATATTATAATAGCATATAACATATACTTATCTAAACATAAAATACAAGGACATAAAAGCCAATAGGTGGATGGACGATTTGACCCGCACCTGCTACTCACTTCATAACTAACAATTATTGAATTAAAATAACAAATAGATAAAAATTTATTCGCATGTATAAAATTATTACATATACACCTATATGATAGCTATATGTGCTTATATATATCTAGATAAATAGTATAAGAACTAAGAAGCTTCAAAAGAGTTTTGGATTTTAACGGATGGTGAAGCATGAAGATGGACTACGTGTAATATGAATTTAAAAAATAAAAAATAATTCAAAGACCAACATTGACTGTGGCATATTACTCACCGATTTTAATAATATTATTTAATTAAATAATCCTTTTATCATATTGTATGGTATTTATAATAATGGTTTTTTAAAAGAAAACACAATGCACTCACAAAACGAAATATATATAAGAAACTATGACACTTTTGTGTATTAGGACTTCATTTATTACGGTCAGTGTTATCCGCACACGAACAAACAATTCTAAAAGTGGTCAAGTGCTGTTACCTTTAATTACCTGTGCGCGTTCGTAACGCCACCATACGGACAGGTAGATATCAGGTAGAAAAACGCGCACATTTTAAAAGTTGCTGATTGAGAAAAGTGTCATTTTTTGTAGCGGTGCTAAAAGTTCTAATAAAAACAGGTTTTCCTTTGATTATTCATATCCAAATTTAATTCAAAACGCCTTATTTCATAAAATAATACTCCTACAATTTATTTCATAAAATGTCTTTATTATTTCATTAAACCAACATTTCTATCACAATTTACTTTGTATTGTATTATTTCTGGAACTATAAATTATTACTTTCAGTCTTATCTTTTATTTATTTATATTTATATATTGAAGTTGGGATTAATTTCACCAGTAATTCCAGCAACATTATCATCAGAAGTATTAGACAATATTTCTTCAGTTTGCTCATCATTTTGACTATTTCTAAAACAATAAATTAAAATGGTGCCTTAAATAAGTAACTAAAAAAATTCTTACTGTAATAACTGGCGGGCTTTTGGTGTCAAATTCAATATTCCGTTTTGTAAACGGTCCAAAATCCATAAACCCAATGTTGAGATGAAAGCAAATCCTAAACTACATACAAAAAATATTTCCAAAACTTTATAACCCCAATTGTCCACAATTAAACCAGTAATTATCGAAATAACAGCTAAACCAAGATTTTGAATAGCTTGACAACTAAAGAAAATGAATTACTTGTAAATATGGCGCAATCTTAAATATATTAAATGAGTAATTACACTCCATAGGCGGTTCCCAATTGATATTCAGGTATTAATAATGAAACTAGAGGCCATAAGCTGCTTGCTAATGTTGAATATGACAAGCCCATTATGACCTAAAAAGAATTTTTTCATCTACAACGTTTTGAGTTAAAAATCAAGTGAATTTACCACTCCAACATATGGATTCAATTCAGTAAATCCTAATAAGACGTGTGATAGAATGGTTGCTAATACAGCAATACTAATCCAACTAACATTTTTACCAATTTTGTCAATAAATAAACCGAAAACTGGTGAAGCAATACCAGATATTAAATAAACTAAACTGCTAACATTATTTGCATCTTGTTTGGACATGTGAAATCGGTCCATAAAAAATTCTTTTGCTACAGTAATAAATGGAAATATGGCGACATAATAAGTAACGCAAATTACTGTAATTAACCAGAAAGTCGATTTAAAGTCTTTAATGTCTGTTAAACGAACTGTTTCTCCGCTGATGTTATCATTGCGTTGTAAAATACGTTCTGCACGTGAATCAAGTACGCCTAAAACCATTGCACAAACCATTGAAAGTAAACAAGTAGTTGTCGCTATAAAAGTAAACGTTAAAAAAAACAGTGAAAATAGTTTTTCACAAGGTACCAATTAGAAGAGCGAGTCCTAAACCTTTTGGGCCAGTATATTCTTTGTGAACCCAGTTGTAAATACCTTCCATGACTAGGAAATTTACTGTACTGCCCATACGAGCAAAACTTAATTGCAAACCGAACACCATATTCAATTCTTTGCCTTTAAACCATAAAACTGCGTAGCTATTTTGAGCTACAGCTAATGATTCAGCCCCAATTCTGAAGTTTTACGGTTAAAGTAGAAACAATAGTTTTTTTTTAATTTTTTACCCGAAAATAAATCGACCACAAACCATTACCCAGTACCAATTGAACATAACGCCAAATGTGAATATAAGTTGTCCTATGAGAGTTAAGCCCATATATAATATAGTGCCCCATCTTATTCCAAATACCCTTAAAACAGATTATTAGGTATTTTTTGTTTTTTTGTATTAAACTTTTTACCGATCAAGTAAATAACCCCCAATGGAACATAAAACTACATTCGGCCAGGAATATATCGAATACAGCATAGTATATTGAGTTGTCGTAATATTGAGATCTTCTTTCATGTGATCTTCTAAGGAAGCAGGATTATCGTAACAGAAATATGATCCTAAAATTATTCATTAATTGGATTATATTAATTATTGCATTAATTTTTATATAAAGATTCTTTACCAAATCCCAGAAAACACATAAAAACTAGAGCTATGAACCTATGAAGGGATCGTTTTGGATGGCAAAATAAATTCACGCATCCCGATATATTTTCTTCTTCTATTAAACGTTCTGAATCACATTCTTGGATATTTGGACCACCCTCCATTGTTGTTCACTGTTGAATCTTACTTATGTTCTGCTCAACTTTTAAATCGAATTTACATACAATTAACTATTGAGTTGAGTATATTGATACTTTTTTTATCAATTAAATTAAACTATTGTATGATACTTTGTTTTATTTGCACATTACCGTGATGACTAATTTCTTTGTTATACTCGTATTATATTACATTTGTATCTCAATAGGTCATGATTATTGTCATGAAAAACTTGGAGCATTCTGAGTAATATATCGATTTCTTATCGCTAATTTTATGTGATTTGTCCTTAAGAGAATGTTTATCTGTTTCTTGTATTTGTTTATTAAATTTTATCAGTTGTTATCTAAGGTTTTTATCATGTTTTTAGTTTTACATAATCTACCTACTTCCAAAAATCAAATAGGAAACATATGATTTTGACACATACAACAGTTATACCACCCATTCTACCACCAGATGAAATAAAAATCCACTACTTGCTTGGTGTTTTTGTTTATTTACATATGAAATGGCGACAATCAGGATACCTGAACAAAAAGTAATTTTATGTGGTGAATATGGTGTGGGAAAAAGTTCAATATTCCGTCGATTCACAAATAACACATTTGTGACAGCAACTGATCGTAAATCGACTTTAGGTTTAGATCATTTCGCCAAAATATTCAACGTCTGTGACCGGGATATAAAGGTATATAAAAATGAATTTTCTGATAGACAGCGACCACCAGCAATTTTATTGCAGCTTCAATTATGGGACACTGGTGGGATGGAAAGGGTTGCTTCGATAACGTCCAGTTATTACAAATTCGCCGAAGCTGCTGTTTTGGTGTACGCTTTGGATAATCCAGCCTCATTTCATATATTATCTCAACATTTATTAGATATTGTAACGTATGCGGAAAATGCAAGAATTTTTTTATGTGGGAACAAATCGGATCTAGTTACGGAAGTACCGCAAATATCTGATCACGAAATCGATGCTTTCTGGTTAGTATCTTAAAGTTTTCTTAAAAGGTCTTAAAAGTTAATTGTTTTAAATTCAGTGAACAATGCCACAATTTAATCTCTGGAACGTATAAAGTTTCATGCAAAAAGAATGAAGGACTCGAGGACATGTTTAACGATATATCACATCAATTGGTGATATCAAATCGATCAAGATTAGAATTACAATCAATGGAAGAACATAGTTTTAAAATTTTACAAGCTGAACAAGAATTAGCCGAAGAAGATAGTTGTTTATGTTAACACAAAGTTTTCCATTATACTTATAAACTTATACATATACTTTATTAATTGCTTTGATTAATTTTATTGCCTTTAATCTGTGATTAAATTGTTAGTATTTTTGGAAATGTTTCTATTTCAGACTAGTCGGCAATTATTAAACACATATAGACTTTTAGTGCCAAAGATATTATTTCAGGCTGAAATAAAAACATGAGTTGGTTGTATTTTAGTTGAAATAAGTACGGAATTTAAATAAATAACATTGTTTTTTATACAAATCGTTTTTCAGTTTCCATTAACTATTAAATTTAAACAGTATCTAAAAAACCAAATTTATATTATCCTAATTTACATTTAAAATGATATAATAGCACTGATTTTATTAAATATTTATACAAATTTCTGTTATAATCTAATGTTGCGACCATTTAATTGTTTTTAAATCAACACCTTCCTGTACCATTTCCCACAATGGGCTCATTTCTCTTAAACGTTGCACATGATATATACATTTCTTAGCTGTATAATCGACTTCTTCAATCGTTGTAAATCGACCTAAACCAAATCGAATAGAACTGTGAGCCAAGTCTTCGTCGGCTCCAATTGCACGTAAAACATACGACGGTTCCAATGAAGCGGAAGTACAAGCTGATCCACTTGATAAGGCCACATCTTTTAATGCCATCAACAAAGATTCGCCTAAAAATAATACCAATAAAATAGAAAGTTATTCCATGGTGATATTCTACCTTCAACATAAGCGAAAGACAAATTCACACATCCTGGATACGTTTCATGTGGATCACCATTTCGTATAACATGTGTTAATTTATCAAAAATTTGATCCATTAAACGTTTACTCAATTTTTCTACCCATGTATGATCATATTCCATTTCGGTTTGTGCTATTTCACATGCAGCGCCAATTCCAACAGCCAGTGGGGCTGGCACTGTGCCACTTCGTAGACCCCTTTCTTGACCACCACCACTTTGAATCGCTTCAACGCGTACACGCGGTCTTCTACGTACATACAAGGCTCCAATACCTTTTGGTCCATATATTTTATGTCCACTAATCGACATTAAATCAATATTCATTTTATTTACATCTAACGGAATTTTACCAACAGCTTGTGCTGCATCTGTATGAAAAAATACTTTTCTACTCTTACAAAGTTCACCAATTTGTGGAATTGGTTGTTTTACGCCAATTTCATTATTAACAGTCATTATTGAAACAACAGATGTGTCGTTAGTGATGGCTTTATCCAAATCATTTAATGAAATTATACCATTCGTTCCCACAGGTAAATACGTTACCTGGAAACCTTCCATTTCTAAAGCGCGACAAGAATCCAACACACATTTGTGTTCCTAAAGTGATGTATTGATAAAAATTAGGTTTAATTTTAATTTTGTCATTAGTTACAGTTTGTGTGGTAATAATGTGTTTCTTTTTCATCTTATAAAACCTTGCTACACCCTTAACAGCTATATTATTACTTTCTGTAGCACCAGACGTAAAAATAATCTCTTTTGGATCAGCCCCAATTAAATTTGCGACTTGCTTACGGGCATGTTCTACTGCTGCTTCAGTTTCCCATCCATAAGCATGTGTACGCGAATGTGGATTGCCGTAATAAGATGTTAAATACGGTAGCATTGCATCCAAAACTCTTGGATCCTTGAAATAATATAATAATTATGAACAAAAAAATACTTCTTATTAAGATTATACCAATGGAGTTGTTGCTTGCGCGTCTAAATATAAGGGTCGGCCTGGTATAGAGTCATCTTTTACATTGAAATTACCAGCTACGAGAAAATTATGTATTCGGCAAAGCATTATGCGTTTAACAAAGTTGACTTACCGCTTGAGAAGGTTTTTCTTTGATTTTGCAACTTAAGATGTTTCGATAATATTCTTAAATGAGTAGTTAGTTGTTTCGAAGCATTACGATACATTGTTATAAATAAATAAAGAGTTTTCTTAACAAATAAAACAGTAAAAATAAATTTCGGAATATAGGTTAAGTTTTTAAATGTCAAAATTTTGAAAAAATATACAACTGACATCTATTTTATCAATGACAAAGTTTCTATTTGCAGGGAACTGTTCAATTATTTATTTCATTTTTATATGTACAACAAACCATTTAAAATATTTATAAACATCACAATTTTATAAAACTGCAATAATATCCTAAATCACAAAAAAACCGTGCAATACTTTTAACAAAATTATTTTACATCAATTTTTTTCACTACTGTAATAACCAAACGTATAATCCTTAAAATTAACAATCACAACCGTTATATTATCCAAGGAACCTCTATAATAGGACTGTAATGTGATACTTTTCGCCCCAAAATCCGGCTCATTTAAACGTTCTTTAATAAAATTAACAGCCTCTTCATTTGAAAACGTATCCCATAAACCATCTGAAGCCAGAATGATAAACATTGGCTTGTGATCGTTCAAATCAAACGTTAAAATATCTGGATCAGCAATAACTAATTTCTTATCTTTCAATGGATAATCGCCCAAAGCACGGCTAGTTGCCAAAATACCAGCAACCCTCCAAACACCATTGAAAGTCACAAAACCGCCTGCCTCTCGTATACGTTTACTTTCCCGCATTTGTTGCGGTTTATGATCGAATGACAATGGAATTGCATTACCACGTCCATCACACATTACACCTCTGGAATCTCCCACGTTTCCCACAATCAATTTAGTGCCCTCCAACATCGCTATCAAAGCCGTTGTACCGGCTACATCCATTGTTTTTTTAGCCACCTCCAATAGACGTTCATCAGCCGCCAATACTTCATCAGTAATGAGTTTACCATAATTAACAATACCGCTTTTATCATAATAACTACTAGCTGGGATGCGTTTCATGCTGGAGCGTAATTTTAGTGGTCGCGAAGATCGTGATATTGGCCGAACGGTGTCTAGTTTGGACAAAATTTCCATGTCAGTCACTTCTTTGGCACCTACAAACAAATATTAATAGGAAATCGCCTAAATCGTCCGATAAAATTTTGAAACCTTTGATGCATTCATCAGTAGTGGAACTTGTTCGTTTGAAACTTTTCCTCCTTTCAGCCAAACTACCAGCACTGGGACTGTCTTTTTTCTCTTCATTTTCCTTATTTTCCTCACAGTCGCCGCTTGGATTCGATTTTTCAACAATTTTTCCAGCAATTAAGTCTTTTATTTCGATTACTTTATTAAATAAGCTACCAATGAGTTTTTCTTTGGCATAATTTGCAGCAAATTCACCTCCATGTCCATCGAATACAGCAAATAAAGCTACACCGGTATTATTTATATTATCGTGTATTACAAAACGATCTTCCATTTTTGGACGACGTCCTTGCACTGCATAAGCAGCTACTGGGCCAACTTTGGCCGTCCAACTGGCCTTTTCAACATCCTCACCACCAAATAGGCTTAATTTGTCGACTTTTGAACGACTTGTTGCTTTATTTATTGTGTACTGAAGACGCCCTAATAAATTACGACTCCATACATCCACAATTTGCATATAAATTACGATTAATAGTATTAATGTACCAAATATTAGAAATTCTGGTTTTAATATGTAGAATTTTAAAAAACGCCATATATTTGACGTGAAAGTTATGTGGGATAGTTTAAATGGTACACCCCAAGCGACTCGGGACATGATTTTCATATGGGACATATACGTTTGGTAAATGATTTTATCGTCTAATTCGTCTTCCATAATTTTATAGTATATATTTCGTTTATTTTTGCATTTTGCAGTCGTTTGTATCGGAAAAACAAAAAGTCAATGACTCTACAAAAATTATTTTTAGAAAATGTTCAATTAAACATTTTTACACTAAAACTTGTATATTAAACTTACAATATTAGCTTTTTAGTTGATTGATTTTAGTAAAAAATTTTTAATTATTTATACACAAAAAATTAGCAACAAAATGTCATTTTTACTTTACTATTTGACAGAAAAAAATTGCGTAACATTTAGCGCCATCTATAAGCGAAATTTCGAACTATAGTTACAGTTTTCTTTATTAGAGGAAATGTTTACATTTATTTTTATTTCCAATTAAATTTCTAGTTAATTTATGTAAATAAAACTAGTTAAACGTAAGCATTTATTAGCAATTATTAATGTTTATGTAAATGTTTTCCTTGAAATAGCATATACACTTTTTTAATAGCTTTCTTTCTCTCCAATAATCAAGTTTTTCTGTCAAATGTTTTCCAGTGCATTGAATTTCTCTCGTAAAGTATCTAGTGGGTCGATTTTCTTAATAAACAAAACATGTTTCTAATAATATTAGATTTAATGAAAATTTTTAATAAAATATGAGTGAAAGAAAATTCGCACGTGGTTTAAGTAAACCCGGTACTGCAGCACAATTAAGGGAGACAATTTCACAAGTGGTTAAAGAAACTACAGTACAGGTAAAAATCATTTTAAAATCAAATTAAACAATCAAACCCAAAGCACACTACAAATTACATACATTTAAAACTGATGCAAGACATATTTTTTGTAAAAAATTTCATAGTTTGTATAATTGTAATTATATTTATTATATAATTAAAATGTGTTACGCCCACTTTATCATTTCCGGGTACAATTCAATTGAAATATATCTAAAAAAATATATCCCTAACCGCTGTTTAAATTAGATTTGTTTGTAAACAAACATAAAAATATCACAAATATTTATCTTAATGTGTAATTAGGCTAAACCTTGTTTTGTTTATAGAATAAACCGCAATTGGTGGAACCGTTGGACTTTGAAAATTTTTTATTGAAAAATAAAACCGTTCTACAAAATGATCCACAACGTGAATTGCTCCTTTATCCATCCGATGATATTTCCGTAGGAAAATACAATATAAAATATCAATAAAAATGCAATATTCTTAAT
The DNA here is from genome assembly GCA_004796505.1 of Oryzaephilus surinamensis. NCBI lineage: Eukaryota > Metazoa > Arthropoda > Insecta > Coleoptera > Silvanidae > Oryzaephilus > Oryzaephilus surinamensis. The sequence goes on along the minus strand of SSSI01007558.1, from coordinate 16,467 downwards.
TTGTAGCAAATTGTTCTACCCAGAAAATGTAGAACGCTATTCGATACAGTACCGCCAGCATGTGAAACGGAAAACTGCAATTTATTTACGAAACAATGCATTAACAGTTACTCGACTAATTGGAATTTAGTACATTATAAATATAATGGCTATTCGGGCACGTATGCTGAATTACCTAAATTACCAAACCGAACCCTTAAAAAGGAAAACTACGAAATTGATATTGATACAGATACTGATGATGATATTAAATCACGCATTGATAGTATTACAAAAGAGGGTTATTTAATGAAGGGACCAGACACCGGTAATTGAATAATTAATTATTATTTGTATTGAACATAAATACTGTGGCGCCCTCTGTTAGACAACACTAAAATTAAATGCAATTTTTCGTAGGCTCGGAACGTACTTTCGTCAATATTGGCTCAAAAAGTTTCAAAAGACGATATTGTTATTTACGCCAAGAGGTAGATGGTACATATATACTCGAATTATACAAAGATGAACGTAAAGGTGATGCCAAAGTGACAATAGTAATGGATTTTTGTGTAGATGTAGTTCAAGTACATAAAAAATCAATCAATCTATTAATAACAACTAACTTCCTGTACATTTTTATTATAGAATACTAAACGTGGACGTTTCTGTTTCGAATTAAGAATGACTGCTGGTCACAAGTCGTATTTATTAGCAGCAGAAAATGAGAACGATTTTAAGGATTGGTTGAATAAATTAAGTTCCGTTTTACAACAGAATAAAATACAGGAAGAGAAACGTGCTGCATCATTGGAACGTGAAAATAAATCACCACCAAATTCGCCACAGGTGCAATCGTTTGGCACGTTAAAAGGTTTAGAACAGAGTATGAATCCACAATTAATGAAATATGCACGCGAAACTGATATCAGTATTGCATTGTCACGTAAAGAAGAACGTGATAAATTATTCGAATTGTATCCAAATTTAACATTAAAACCCACGAATAGTAATTCTAGTCAACAATACGATCAATATCGTGAAATATTTGGACAACGCGTATTCATAAAATGTGAAAATATTAAATTAAAGTTGCAAGCAACTGATGAAAAAGAGAATTTATGTCAAGTGGAACCATATCATACGATATTGTGTTTGTATGATGCGAAGAATGGTAGGAAATTAACAGAAAACTTCCATTTCGATGTAAATAATACGTCAATGCGTTTAGCATTTACGAATTTACAACAATTGAATAGTAATGAATCACATAAAAAATTAAATTTACCAAATGATATACCAAATGAATGGCTTTTGTATCCAAAACAAGCAATTTTAAGCGTTACAAATCCTCATCCGGATATATTTCTTGTTGTACGAATAGAAAAAGTTTTGCAAGGTGGTATTTATCAAAGTACAGAGCCGTACGTTAAAGCGAATAAAGATACGAAAATAAATATGAAAATTCACAAAAATATCGCCGTTTGTTGTCAACGTTTAGGAAAATATAGAATGCCATTTGCGTGGACAGCACGTCCATTATTTCGTTTATATAGTAATGAATTAGATACAATTAGCGATTTTCATGCTCTCTACAGACAAGAACCGAATAAATTGAACGATGAAGAACTGTTAAAGCTGTTATCAGAGTATAGAAAACCGGACAAGTTTAATAAATTAACTGTAATACCGGGAACATTGCAAATTAGTGTTTCAGCGTTTAATGAATTACCGGAAAATTCATTAACCACAACTTTAGCACCATTAAAACCATTTCCATTACCGCCCAAATGTATACCATCAATTGAAATTGCCGAATTTCAAAGTGATTGTGAAAAAGACGTACATCCTTACACTACATTTGTTAATCATTTGTATCTTTATCCAGTTTCGTTGAATTTTGATACGCAGAAAATATTTACGAGGGCAAGGAATATTGCTTGTATGGTGGAAGTGAGAGATTCTGATAATGTGGAGGCGAAAAGTTTGCAGGTAGGTCTATTTAAGAAAAAAAAAAAAACACGCAGTTTTCTTAATTTTAAATATTTTATTTAGTGTATTTATGGCCGTGCTGGCCAGCCCCCATTGGTTACCCAACAAATTTGCACTGTTCTTCACCATAGCACGTTTCCAACGTGGTATGATGAAATAAAAATCCGTTTACCAACTCATATATTAACTACACATCATTTATTATTTACATTTTATCATATTTCCTGTGATATAACGAAAAAACGCGAAAATAATGTTGAGAATTGTGTTGGATGCGCTTGGTTACCATTATTGAATAAAGGGAAATTAAATGTGAATTTACAATCGATACCAGTGGCTCAATGTTTGCCACCTGGTTATTTAGCTGTTCATCCCTTCGGACTCGGAAAAGGGGTATTTTTGATATAATTAAATTCTTTCTTTTATTTTAAATGTAATTTTCTGTTCAGAATGCTGGTCCGGAGATAAATTGGATAGAAAATCAAAAACAAATATTCACAGTTTCATTGAAATTAGTTTCAACTGTAAATACAAACGACCAACATTTATACAATTTATTTCAACATTCTGAACGTTTATTGGATATAAAGCCAGTTGCAATGCCAACAGAAAATGAAACATGCAAAATATTGAAGGCATTACATGCAATACAGTTAACAACATTAATAACATTTCTGCCAACAATATTTAATCAATTATTCACATTATTAATTGTTACACAAAGTGAAGAAATTGGTTTAAATATAATACGTGTCTTAATAAATTTAGTGAATATGTTATATGAAGCGAATAGAAGAGATGTATTACATAGCTACGTAAAATATGTATTTATAATGAATAATGATATTAAGAAGAATTGTGGTACTGTACATGAAGAAATGTGCAAACATTTACCTATTATTCTACATCCGAATAATACAGATTTTCTGGTAGTCAATAAATTTATGCATCATTCCGATTTCTTTTTCGATGTGATTATAAAAAGTATGGCTCAACATTTATTAAATTCTGGACGTATTAAAATGCATCGAAATGAACGTTTTTCAACAGATTATGTACAGAAAGTTGATAATTTAATGCAGGTTTTAATTCCATACATTTTGAATAAACATAAAGAAATGCCAGTCGAAACGAAAGAATTGAATAAATCGTTAGCGAATTTTCTAAAAAAATGTCTATCGTTAATGGATCGTGGAATTGTTTTTAAACTTATTAATAATTATATGGATAAATTTAATCCAGGCGATAATCGTCTACTTCAAGAATATAAATTTACTTTTTTGGAAATTATTTGCAATCATGAACATTATATTTCGTTCAATTTACCAATACAGTATACGAAATTGAGTCCAAAGAATCGTTCACCCGAACATCATTCAAACGAATTTTGTTTGTCTGAGGACTTCTGTAGGCATCATTTTCTAGTTGGATTGCTTTTACAAGAAGTCCGTACTGCCTTATACGAAGTACCGCATATACGTAAAATTAGTCTAAATACATTACGAAATTTAATTGCAAAACATGAACTGGATGATCGTTATGAAAGTAAAGGACAAATGAATCGTATAGCTTTTATTTATATGCCATGGTTAAATGTTGTATTAGAGAATTTAAATCGTTTAGAAGTGTTTGATAAAAATGATGATGAAGATGATAAAAGTGGTGAAAATTTAGTTAGTCGTATTTCGTCAAGTAGTTCATATTTGTTTGGAAAAAGTAATAGTAATGCTAGTGATGTGACGCCAAGAAGTCATCGATTTACATTACATATTGACAAAGATAGTCCGATGCATTTAAGGAATTCGGTATTTTTTGATGCGATCGCCGGACAATCTTTGGTGAATGGAAATTCGATGAGTATCGATTCCGATTTATCGATAATATCTGCTGATGCACCATCCACAACATCGCAAGAAACAACAATAATTCGCGGTGGTGAAACAAATGGTGAAACAAAAACACCAAAACACGGCCGTTCTACATCGTCCCAAATGCCGCGCTACGATAAATTGCAACAACAGGAAGTGCGGGATATTCTGCTAGTTTTTCTTTTCGTTGTTAAATATACAAATGAAGAACAGTTATTGTCTTGGTGGCAGCAACAGCCTAACGAAATGGATTTAATAAATTTTTTCACAATATTGGAAATATCGTTGCACTGTTTCCGTTATGTTGGTAAACGTAATATTGTGGTGATTAAAAAACCAGTACAAACAGAAAATAGTAAAAGTGCAGCAACGAAAAAAGCGCATACATTGCCAGCACGTATGAATCCATCCGATATTGGGAATGAAAACGGCACTTTAGTTACGTATACGATGAACAGAGAAAATTTAGTCACTTCTGGTTGGTTTTCTTTTAAAAATAAATTGATGTATTGGTAATGTTTGTTAATATTTTTCAGAAAATGAAGTACAAAAGAAGCAACAGTCAATTTTAGAGCAACATTTAGCTTCTGAAGTTGGCTTAATAGCTCTAGATTGCATGGGTTTATATTGTATGAATTTTCGCAAAAATAAAGGATATGATAACGAAGTTTTACGTAAAATATTCGATATATATTTGACTTTTATACAAATTGGACAAAGCGAAAACTTGTTTAAACATGTTTTCGCTGCTGTACGAGCTTTTATCAATAATTTTTCCACGATTTTATTTAAAGGTAAATATTTTTTGGTTTTAAAATAAAAAGATTCACTGTTTTATTTTTAGGAAATGCTGTTTTATGTGGCCGTTTATGTTACGAACTATTAAAATGTTGTAATAGTCGCTTAGCTTCCATACGCCAAGAATCATGTGCCATTTTATATTTATTAATGCGTAGCAATTTCGAATTTACAGGCCGTAAAGGTTTAACACGTGTCCATTTACAAGTCATTATATCTGTTTCGCAAATGTTGGGCAATATTATTGGTTTAAATAATGCTAGATTTCAAGAGAGTTTATCGTTGATTAACAGTTATGCGACTAGCGATAAAGCGATGAAAGGAACTGGTTTTCCGATCGAAGTAAAAGATTTAACAAAACGTGTGCGAACTGTATTAATGGCAACTGTTCAAATGCGAGAACATCATCACGATCCAGAAATGCTGGTCGATTTACAACACAGTTTAGCGAATTCGTATGCCTCCACACCGGAATTAAGACATACATGGCTTGAAACAATGACTAGGAATCACGTTAGGGATGGCAATTTTTCGGAGGCTGCTTGTTGTCAATTGCATATAGCAGCATTAATTGCTGAGTATTTAAAATTGAAAGAAGTACAAAACTGGGGCTCTGAAGCCTTTGAAAAAATCTCGACGAATATAGCACGTGATGAGAAAAGTTTGAAATTGGACAATGGTGTGCAAGATACTCAGTATATTGAATTTATGTTATTGGAACAATTAGAAAGATGTGCTGAATTTATAGATAAAGCTGAACGTTATGAAATCTTAGGGGAATTATATAAATTAATCATACCAATATATGAAAAGAAACGCAACTACGATATGTTGCAAAAGTCCTATCAGAAACTAGCTCAAAATTATGAGAAAGTTGTTGAAACAAATAAAAGTGGACGTCGTTTATTAGGTCGTTATTATCGTGTCGGTTTTTATGGGCAAGCATATTTCGAAGACGAATCTGGTGTGGAATATGTTTACAAAGAGCCAAAAGTGACATCGTTAAGTGAAATATCGGAACGTTTATATCGACAATATTGTGAAAAATTTGGTACGGATGTTGTAAAAATGATACAAGATTCGATACCAGTACAACAAAATGAATTAGATACGAAATTTGCTTACATTCAAGTTACACATGTTACGCCATATATTGAAAAGACTTGTTTAGAAGATAAGCAGACGGAATTTGAACAAAATCACGATATATGTACATTTATGTTTGAGACACCGTTTACAAAGGATGGAAAAGTACGTGGAAATCCAGAGGAACAATGGAAAAGGCGAACAATACTGGAGAGTACGAATTTTATTTATTGTTTGATAAAATTTCAATATTAATTTTTTTTTTCTAATAGCTGAATATTCTTTTCCGTACGTAAAGAAAAGGATTCCAGTAAAAGCACGTCGCTTGATCGAATTGAGTCCGATTGAAGTGGCAATCGATGAAATGCAAGTACGTGTGGCCGAATTAGAGGATGTTGTCTTCAGTCATCCAACTGATGTGAAAAAACTCCAATTACGTTTACAGGGTAGCGTTTGTGTGCAAGTAAATGCGGGTCCATTAGCGTACGCTACAGTTTTCCTGAATCCAAACACGTCTTCCACATATCCAGATGATAAAGTGGAAGAATTGAAAGATATTTATAGAGAATTTTTGAAAATATCATATTCGGCATTACAAATAAATGCAAAATTAATAACACAAGACCAACACGAATATCAGGAAGTGTTGAGACAAAATTATAAAAAAATTTGTACGTCATTGTCGCAATTGTTTGGTGAACAATTATGGCCACATGATGAAATGGGTAGTTTTAAACGTAATAGTGCAGCATTATTTAGTCCAATTAGTGGTACGTCACAAAATTGTAGTTCAGCGTAGATTTGGTTGTGAAATTATTAATTTATTTCGATTAAAAAAAAAGTATATAATAAAATAATCGTCTTGCCCTCTAAGGATAAAAATTTTAACTGCCAAAAAAATTATGCACAATATCGTTATTTGTTTATTTTAAAGATATTTTATTGTATTTGTTATTGTATGAATTTATAAGATATTTTATTGACAATTTATTTAATAATGGCCATCATCACGATATTGCGATACAAGAGCCTTAAAACATAGAAAAACTTTGATACAATTTTATACTTTTATAAAATCTTCAAGACTGGCTGAGTTTTTGAATGAAAAGGCTGCATTTTGTATATCTTTACATAAAAAATAAAAAAATGTTCGTCAGCCTTTGATCACTTACGTGAGTCAATTTTACAATAGGAAATATTATACGTAAACATAGGAAAATTTCTCTCAATATAGTGCAAAATGTAGTGATGTATTATTGGATTAACAAAAATTAATTTGTTTTTAAATGTTTTACTTTATTTGTCATTAAATAATGGCTTATAAAAATAAATGTACGTTGTTTTGTGTGGGCTGTGAGCAAAGAAAAAGAAATTACAAAGAAAAATTTGTAGGATACGATTTTATTGAAAGTAAATATTAGTTGTTTTTTTTTTAATCTATCTCTCTCTTAAATGTTGTATATTTTATTTTTTAAATTATTATGCACTCCATTTTATTTACCTCGAAATATGTATATCTGTAATTTTTATTTTATTATTATACAATTTTACATTTAAAGATAACACGATAATTTCAATGTTGTATTATTAAATATAATAAATATTATGTAACATATTTGCGTTTTTTCTTGATAAAAAGGAAGGTATCTTAAAAATAAAAGCACAGAAATATACAAGAAAATGGGTTATTAACTTTTATTGTTGACGTTTTATTTTTTTATCAATTTTTGTTGAGTGTTTGACTCACAAAGTGTGTAATAAATATTTATAATATATTATAAAAAAAATATAAGAAAAAAGGTAATATTTACAAGACAAAAAATTATTAAATTAGTGGTAAAGTTCAAAAAAAAAACAGTAATATTACAAAAAGGCATTATGATATAATAATTGTATCTATTACAATTACAACAAAACATTTTTTATTCTTTTTACAAATCGATTTGATCGATAGTCAATTAAGGAGAGGCGAAAGTCCATCATCGTCCTTTGTTTTATACAAATACACGCCGAAAAAAGCTCTAAAATGTGGTGCACAACACGATTCATTAAATCTTTTAACAGTTTTCAGTAGTTTAATAGATTTTCGTGAAAAAATAATTTTTATTAAAGAAATTACTGAAAACTGTTTCAGTTTTTAACAATTTTGTTAGAAACAGCCCTGCTCTAAAACCTAATTCAATACAAATGGAATGACATCAATTTAATAAACTTATTTATTTACTATTTATTGTTATTTATGGACAAGATATGTACTTTTTCCAAACAAATTTGAAAAATAAAAACAGAGAAATCAAGCCAAGTACATATCAGATTGAATTATATTTTTTATTATATGAGATTACTGAGACATTTTCTTATTGGCACAAAAAAATAAACGAAATAAATTAAAGAAGTACAAAAAAATACTAAATAATACACAAAAGGCACAAAGAAATTAAAAATACATTTATATTATGTAAAACTAATATCTCAGACACTGACTGCTCATCATTGGCATTAATTCCAATTTTCAATAATAATATTAGTAGCATATTCTCGTAATAAAAAAGTAATTCTTTTTAGTGTAATTACTATCAATATATTAATATATTTTTTTGTATTTTTTTTCATATTTTTTTTAATGTATAATATATATAAAAAACAACATTTAATAAAGCACATTAACAAAAATATTAAGTAATTAATAATATTAGATGACTATCAATTCTCTTATTCAACAACAAATTCAATAAAATGAGAAAAAAAGCTTCACAATTCTCTCTATATAACTAATGCCATATCTTTTTTATTTGGCAAATTCACTTTTTTACCTTGCCACAATGAATTTTGTATTGTAAATGCGTCTATTGTTACTGTTAAATGCTTTGTATGCACTTGAGAGAAACATTTACCGCCGGAATTGTATCTGGAAATAAACCATAATTATTAGAAACGAAAACAAAGGAAATTTTTTAAAAAAACATACTTGAAAAACTTGTCAAACATTTCATCGTTAACTTGTTTTGGTCCAGTACCATATAATTTACTAACTTCTTCACGATCTGGACAATACGAATACAATGCCCGAAATTGGCAACGTGCATCCCGAAACAATATTAAGAAATGTTTACTTTCTGAACGATTTATTTCATCTAATACACGTTTTTTCGCTTCTTTATTAACAGCACCTGGGAATACACAATATTCTACCGCATTTAACATTATTGTACGATTCGATTTCGATGCGGGCTGTTTGTACAATCGAGGACCTACACAAAAACCAGTATAATAGAAACATTTCCATTGAATTTCAATTTATAAACTAACCAGTATAGTCCATCATACTGCTTGGCGTTGAACTAATATCACTAGATCCATCATCAAAGATTCGTCTACCTTTCGACATCAATCCAGGAAGACTGCCAGGACCGGAGGGTGATGGTAAATGTCGTACACTGCCCATACCAGGCGATGGAGCCCTTCTGGGTGGCGTGGCTCGTCCCAAACCGGAATCTGTATCACCGAAACGATACGCAATACTATCCTGATCCGTACTAGAACCTGAACCAATTGAATCAACCAATAATTTATTTACAAATTTCGAAAACACGAATGTAAATATGTTGTTAAACGAATCAGCATCCTCTTTTTATTAATAACAAATAAAATTAATAACGAAGCAGAAGCAAATTATTATACAATTAGTATAAATATTATTGTAGACACGTTTTTATGTACATAATTGTTTTCCATTAAACCATTACCAATAAGAAATAAAATAATAAAAACAATGAAAGAATTCCACCAAAATTCAACCCAAAAAGAATATATAAATAATTTAACGAAGACTAATCCATGCCCACGACCAAAGCTGAACCAAATAATTAAAAAAATAAAACCTTAAAAGAAATATGTGTGCTTTTTATATAAAATTTGCACCAATATTAGACGAATAAATAAATAAATTAATAAAGACGAAAATGTAATAAAAAATATAAAGAAATAATGAGATAGATGGTAGTAGTAGATCTTACCGTACAAATTCATCATAGAGCTAGACTTGCGCCCTTTAAAGTTTTGATTTGACGTATATCTAGATCTGCCACGGACCTGGGCAGGTGAGGGGTCTGTAAAATATTATTACGTATTTTTTTATTTGTGCCAAAATTGTGCCCCCATTACGCTGTAATTTTTTTTTACAAAACACAATCATAGCACCACAAATCCCCATTTTTTTTGACGAATCAAACAAATCGCAATTAAACGTGTCTCTGCTATAGATTTTAACATATTTTTTCATATCCCAGAAACAATAAAAACTATAATAATAAAACAACTAAACAAAACATTGCGTGCGAACATCAAAAATAAAAAACAACTAAAACACTGGTTTATGGTAGAAGCTATTTTTTCATTTAAATAAAATTGTTTTAACGTCATTACCTCTACTTGTTTTATATGAACTGCGACGGCCTAATGTCTGATTGGCACTGTGACATGGTGACATACCTCGACTATCGTCTGGTGAATCTGAAATCACACCCCACACAAACACATATAAACAAACGACCAACAAGAATAAATTAAATACAAAATATTTACAGCGGAAATTTTCAACGGAAAATAAAAACAAAAAAAAACACACCTTTATAAAGTAAACCGTTGTTCATACTTCTATCAGCAAGACTATCTTGCGACCCTCTATAATAATCCCTTTTCATTGACGACGATGAATTAAAAGTATTTGCTAATTTAAAAAAAATAAACGAAATAAATATATCCATGCAAAAAAAAAGATAAAATCGAATTCACTTTAATAGAAAAGTACCCAAAGAGATTAATAAGTAGCTTACCTGTCAAGTTCGAAGTGGATCCCTTTTTCCCTTTACTGCTCATCCCTTCAGCCAATTGAACTGAACCACTATCAATGTGTATTGTCTTTGGCCGAGGACGCATTGAAGCTTTGGGACGCATTTTCGGTGCCGGTTTCAATGAAGACATCAATTCCGATTTATCTATCGTTTTACCCTAAGAAAAAAAAATCAATCAACCATCAACACAATTTTATATAAATTTTAAATACCAAAGACCAATAAATGAACGACATATTTTTAATTAAACGGAAATCAAATAAAGTAAATGTGAATGTCCTCACAACAGTTTATGCACTTGAAATACATACAGTTTCATTTTAAAATTAAAACATATTTATAATAGATCGAGTGGTGGTAGAAATGCATTCAAAAATAGATACATGAATGCAGAAAGTTTTGTTTACTGGATGACGTCACCAATAAAAGACGACAAGAAAAAAAGTCCCAACTCCAAAATTAGATTAACTAAATATAATAAAAATAGAAAACTGGTATTTGTACCTCTCTTTCTGCTTCCTCGATGGCTTTTTTCAATTTGTATCGTTCTAGAATAGCAGCCCGTTTAGCTGCTTGTTCTTCTTTCTTCCTAGCTCGTTCTTCTTCTTTTTGTTTTTCTCGTTCACGTCTGGCTTGCGCCTCTTGTTCTTTACGACTTTTCGCCTCCTCTTGTTGTTGACGTCTTTGCAACGACAACATCATAATACGTTCTTTCTTTCGTTCAAGTTCATCCACCAAATCCGGATCTGGATTACTTAAATCATTGCCTATAATAATCGATGATGCGGCTGCCACTTTCTGCCTTTCTTGACTAGCTTCACGTTTCATACGTAAACGTTCTTGTTCATAATATTTTTGTGCTTGCCTATCTTCATTCTCTTTACGTATACGTTCTTCATCTAATTCACGTTCTAATTGTCGTTTCTTTTCTAAACGTTCCATTTCTAAAATATTCTCTTCCGTTGTTCGGTCGCCATAATTGTTTTGTTCTTTCTTTGGTGAACCACGTTTCGTACGTAATGGTGGTTTTGGACGTTTTGGTTGATCGTTATCAAAACTAATATAGAAACCTTTTTGATTTGTTGGATCATTATCTAAACTACTAATTTCTGTTGTTGTTGCTGTTGTTTGTGGTGCTGAAGATGTATTCGTTTCTGCATTAATTGTTGACGATGGAATATTTGGTAGAGGCGGCGATGGTTGGAATACATTACGTGAGATTAGGGGACGTGTTGGAGATGGTATTCGATACGTTCTACTACCTGATGTTATATTTAAACGGCTTATGCCTGAAATACAATCCAATATTAAGCCCATAATCACAATATATACACACAAAGTTATAATTAAAAGTGAATAATTCAAGATTCAATTTAAACTCAATTTTAATTCAACAAAAGATCGTATTTTTTTGAAAAAAACTATATATTTACGATATTAATCAACTGATTACAAAATCAACTGTTTACTTAATAATTTTAAAAATATTCAGTTTCTTTCACCACTACTTACACTTGGATGGAATTCAATTAGAAGGTGAATTTATTACGAAATAAAAATGGTAATTAGTTTTCATTAAAATTAATATTCTACATAAATTAACACGGTATTATTGTTTAATATTTTTGCATTTATAAACCCTTAATGAATTTTACTAAAAATATCTTTCCAAATATTTTTTCACGTCTAATTATAAGGAAAATCCTAATTAAATTAGCATTTAAATTAAATTTTATGTATTTTGTGAACATTCTATTCGTGAATTTTAAAAATAATTCCTTTGCTATTAATATCAGTGAAAATTGACACCACAAAACAACATCCAATCCAAAAAAAAACACACACACACCATACAAATAAAGCATTGAAAAAACAGAAAAACAAACAAACCTTCATTAATAATTTGTTCATCATTATTGCCAATAAACGATATATTCTGTGGTTCCATATCATCTGCTGATGGTGCTGGAATTGGAGCATGTGTTATACTTAATTTCCTTTCTCTATTCATAATATTACTACTATTATTATCAATTTGTTGTAAACTGACTGGTGATGATCGTTGTTTATTACTAATTAAACTACTATTACTATCATCAAGCAATTGCGATATTTGTCGATGTATATTACGGTGTTGTGGTGAAGCGGATGGCGTACTATGCGATGTGCCATAATGCGTATGCTGTTGTTGTTGTTGTAAATGTTGTTGACTTAATGTATGATGTATACGATCATCATTTCCACCATTCTGATATTTCGTATTATCATGATAACGATCATTAAATAAACGTGTTGGCTGTTCAATATAACGATCAGTCGTATCATGCAAAACAAAACCAGCATTTACACCAGTCGCTTTACTCCACGTTCGCATATCAGTTTGATGATGATAATTCGGCTCACTAATAGGGGGCGGTTGTGGCTGTTGTGCCCATGTACGTCGCATTGATTGTTGCGACTGTTGTTGTTGTTGTTGTTGTTGCTGAGGTTGTTGGGGCGGCGCCGGTGATGCTGGCTGATCATGTAAGAAGAATTGCGGTTGTTCTGGGATACGGGATTGTTGGTACAAGGTTTGTGGGATGTGTGGTGCACTAGCTGATGATTGTAACGGTTGTGAGTACACTGTAAAAACAAATATTGTGCCGAAAAAAAAAGCCACAATTCTATTTTTTCTTTTTGTTTTCGTGATTGTTTTGTTACAAACCTTGGTACATTTGAGGATTATAAGATTGTTGTGTGACGTAATGATGCTGTTGTTGCAGTTGTTGAATTTGACGTTGTTGATGTGCAATCAAATTCTGTTGCTGGATTTGGTTTTGTTGTGTTGCTAATTTTTGGATGTCAGATTGAATATCATGTAGACTAGAATTCATTCTAAAAATATATATAAAAAAAAACATTAAACCATTTATTTATATTAAAAAATAATTAAAACTAACTGAGCAATCGACTGTTGGTACTGTTCCAAATCCATATTTTCCAAATCGGGAGTACGACGAGTTTCCATAAACGATTTATTATCTTCTAGCCATTTTCTTTCAACTGAAGTAGCTTCATCATTTATTTCCTATTCGAATACATGGAATATTATAATGATTCAGATATTAGATTCGGTAAAAGTGTAATAATATTGTCAAAATTTTAACAATTTCCACTTTTACCAGTTTTTTTCTCAGGAAAAAAATCACTGCCAAGCACATATTTCGTAATAAAATAAATAAAAAAAGGCGAAAAAGCGAAGGAAAAGTATATATAAAATAAAAAAAATACTTTTTGTGGAGAGCAAAACAAATGTACCTGTAACGTAAATGGTCTCTGGGGTTTTTTTGCAGGTGGTTGTGCGGATTCTGAGAAGGATGATGGACTTAGTGTATCAGAAGTACTAGTAGTAGTAGTAGTAGTGGTAGTAGTACTAGTAGACGTTGCCGAGTTATTACTATTATTATTAGACTCGGACGTGGGTGTTTTAAGTAAATTACCTCTTCCCTGAAATTAGTTATTGTTTTTATATGAAAAATTTACCACATGCCCACCAGAATAAAAAATTTATTCTTAAAATAAACACTAAAATTATTATAACAATATCATAAATAGCCAAAAAAACTATAAACTATTATAGTAATTAGTAAATTTATATTAAATGTAAAGCGAATAAATGTATTTATTAGTTTGGACTCGTTCATGCAAATATTATTTAATAAAACAAGATGCGAAGAAAATGTATTATTTTTAACGAATATTAAAAAAAATCTAAGTAAAACTAATTCCATCATTACTTTTATTCAACCGCCTTACCAATTCAGTTAGCTATAAAAAGGGTAAAAATTATTAAAAACAAAAGTCGGGATAAAGGATGTTAAAAACAAATATAGAATGAAGTGAAATATTGGAAAAGTTTTGATGGGCGCGCATGAAAATAAAACAAAACAAAATACAATCAATTTCGAAACATACCTTTGCAACAGCTTGTAAAAATGCAGCTTGTCCAACTTTTTGTCTTTGCTTATTCATTGCCAATTCCATACGTCGTTTTTCACTTTCAATATGACGTCGTTTCTCTTCCAATTTCATTCTAATGTCATTCAATTGGGAATTCATCGCATTACTCGGATTCAATGTATCATTTTCACTATCTTGATGCAACAAATTATGATGATTCGTGCTTTGTTGTTGCCATGTTGTTGTATTTGGTAATGTGGCAAATGTTGTTTTCTTTTCACCATTCGTACTGCTAATATTCTTATTCAAAAAACTTGATTTTTGTGGTCCACATTCTTCTCTATCATTCATATAAACAAATTGTATACCGCCACCAGAAAATTTCTGTTGTTTCAAATCGGCAAAACTCATTCGATTCACCGCTTCCGTATCAATCAAATCACTCAATTTATCTTGATTCAATTTCCTTAATGATATATCGTCACTACTTAATTGTCGTTTCAATTTCAATTTTTCAGTATCATTATCTTGTTTTTCACAGCCATTATCGTAACCTAATTGTATTGATCCACGTGCATCTTGCAACGAAGATCGTACAGCTGGATTTTCAATTGGAAAACTGGGCGCCGATATTTTTCTACCAACGTGTGCACCAACTTCTTTATCCGGATTCCTACCAATAAAATTCAAATTCTCTTGACTACCACCAAAATTCTCAATTGTTAATTGGGAATCATCCGTCATGGAATTCCTTCTACTTCTTCGACCAGCAAATGTACTTTTACGATTTTCATCCCAATTACTCGGCTTACCAGCTGCTATTTCACCTCTTTCATCCGCTTTACTATCATTATTCTGTTTCTCTTTATTGGGTTTCAATCTAGCTGGTATTAATGGTTCATCGTGTACAACTGAACGTAACGTTGGAATATTTTTACCACGATGTACAACAAATGAATCATCTGAACCACGTCGTAAACTGTCTTCGCTCATATCAGTCATACTTTGTTGTAAGGAATTTGTTTTCCTTAATGGTAAATGAGCTGGTGCCGAACGTGACACTAAATAAACATTATAATTAGTTTAAAAACAATGATAAATCACTGATTGTTTGTGTACTGAATTAAATCTGTTTTTAATATGTTAATGAAAGGCATGCAAATTAAAAGATAGATGAAATGGTAACATGCTAGACGAGAAACGATGCGAAGTAAAAAATATAAGAAGCCGTTTTACCTACAAAAATCTACAAGAAAACAATATAATATATGGACAAATATCTTTTATATATGTCGTAGCCACAATTCAAAATCCGCCACATTCCAAAGTGGCTAGCCACATTACAATGTGGCCACAACAGCCACATTGTAAAATCTTTTGTTCCTTCTTTTATACAATAACCAAAATACTTCAACAGACTTCAACTGTACATATTCTCATTTTTTACGTATATTTGGTTTTTTTGGTTATTGTTTAAAAGAACAGGTTTGTTATATTTTGTCACTTTGGAATGTGGCGAACTTGCAATGTGGCTACGACATATACATCACTGGTAACGTACTACAAAATTAAAAAAAATAGACGAAAAAATCATGACACATGCAAAATATCCCCAAATAAAATCTCTTCTGTTCATTAAAAATAAATTTCTTATAGAAAAATACATGAAGAATTTACATTACAAATGAAAACCGTTTTCATTGGATGTCTACGTGTGTTATTATAGTTTTACCTTGAAAAGCGGTAGGATTTGTAGGGTCGTCAATACCACTACGCAGATCCGGGATGGGTGTCATCACGGTCTGGAGCAAGTTGCGTTTATGCACCACCCCATGTGCATTACGTGGGGGAAAACCCTCTATATACCATTTAATATACAAGCAATTGTTAAACTAGTTCATTTTTATTTACTTTTTTTTTAAATTAATTTCTTACTACTAACTACGTTTTGT
>SSSI01007557.1:0-17694 GCA_004796505.1 Oryzaephilus surinamensis | reverse complement strand
GATACATATAATGACAAAAGTGAATGAAAATACATACATATATAGAAATGGATAAATTGGAATTATTTCTAGGTGAGCAAATATTATATGAGAGAGAAATTGCTACTCTCTACCATATATATGATGCTCTCTTCGCTTCACAGCATCACATCAAAGCAACATTTTACTAACAAACAAAGAGAGAATGTCATAATAATAATAAAATATATATATACATATATATGTATTCAGTCAGCTTATTATTTTATATATTAGGGGAAGGTAGGTGAATGGGGCCCTCTTAAGGATTTTAATTCATTTCTCAGGTGTTTATTCAAATATATTCAGCAAATTGTTCACATACAACAGATTTGTGAATAAGAAATACGACTTAAAAGAAAATAATTTTTTTATTCAAAAAATAAGCTTTTTTTTGACAATTTTCAAAATTGGTGAAAAGGGCCCTATTTCCCACCTAACTGGGGAATGGGGCCCATCCTTAAAAGATTATAGATTAACAACAAAAATCCGTTTCTTGATTTTTCGAAACTAACGGTTTTCTTCCTAATGAAGGATTTGAAAAATCGCCAGTTGAACGACGTTTGCGAAGTGTACTTCTTGGTATTCCAAATGAACGTGCCACTTCCCTAACTTTTCGGCCATTTTCAATAGCGTTCATAGCAGATTCTAGCTGTTCTGAGTTCCATTTTGCTTTTTCAGTAGTTCGTGAATACTTGCGAGGCATCTAGGAACACCAACAATTGGTTTTTCAGAAATAATGCACTTTAATCAAACTTGGGGTAATGAGGCCCACGATGGACATTATTACCCCTAAGTTCACTGCGACATTGAAATTAAGATTGTAGGTACTAAATACGTTATAAAATTTCTGTAATTTGTATTGCCTAACGGCAAATACGTCACTTTAGAGTTTGCAAACAATCAATTTATTTGAATCTTATTTTAAACATACTTACTTTGACAATAATAAACAGCCATGAAAACACCACCAGCCAAGAAAATCATAAAGTCGCCATATCAAATTTACTGGAAACATTACAGTTTTCATACTTACTGATGTAGTTTAGAACACCAAATCGCAGATGTCGACGCACTAAACTTCAATGTAGAACTAGAAATTTTGCTAAAAATAGAGTGGGCCCGATTACCCGCTGGGCCCCATTACCCGACTCTCCCCTAATATATTTTCATTAGATTATTGTTAAGAAACGGGTTAAGGAAAACGAAACAAACTCGTACACTTTTAAAAAGAAATAAAAAGCAATACAAACGATAAGTATAAGAAGGTATACATATACATACGTATAAGAATAAAATTTTTAAAATAAATATTTATTAACAAAGACCGAATTGGTATGTTGCTGTATAGTAGTATGTCCACCTCCCTTGGACTTAGCATACAGAAATAAATAAAAATAAAGTATTATGTATAGAAGAAAAAACAATAATATCTAACTGCGGCCCATTGTACACGGTGATTATTCAACAATAATTTATGGTACTCAGAAACAATAAGAAGAATATAATTAATCACGATAACCACATGGACAGATTAGTACAATTGTCATAACTAATTTAGATGTATTATCATAAAATATGCAGTATAATTTTGTAATACAATACAAAATTTACTCTTAAGAAAAAGAAAGGGCGAATAGATAATGAAGGAATGATGATGACCAAGCTATTGTCGTGCAGTGGGCGTGAAGAGGTGACTTCAGGGAGATTCTTCTATGGGTCAGCGGTCATTTTGCCTTTAGCATACACACAGGATAATGACAGTGGCGTGCTATACAACAAACTTTTATGTATTCGTTTAAAAATCTATTAGAAAAATTTACAGAATTTTATAATGTTCTTTTTTATTACGGTTTATTGTAATAGGTAGTGCATGTGTTCCTACAAATTGTACTTCAGTATCAAGTAGATTAAATTGATAGAAACAGTACTAAGTCGTTTAAAAAATTAATAGAATAGAGTGATTATTATGGAGTTAACCCACCACCATCGTAAATTAAATTCTCTTACCATGTTACCATTTTTAACTCTGGGTTGGTTGAGGTCTTTATTAGGATGTACCTTAAGTAACAACAAAACATGTATTGAAGTTTTTTATAAACAGCATAAAAGGATTTAAACAAAGTAAATCAGAAGTATAATTTTGAAAAATGATCCACTGTTGTGAACTTTTTAGATAAATATAATTTACAGAGATTATTATGATGTACCGACCGTAAATTATCAATTTGTTGCATGTATTATGAATTGCAAGATTGAAGCACGCGATATTTGACATAGTTCAACTTTAGTATGGATATAATGGACGGATATTAAATTATTAGTAAATGTCGATAGCATGTTGCATTATTTAATATTACGCGAACTTGACCTCTAAGGATTAATATATCAATCAATAACAAGGTCATTTGTGGCCTCTTTAAAGATTACCTACAGGGAAATTATACTTTCATTATAATTATTAGTTAAACAAACAATTTCTTCCTGGGTAGTTATTTGAGAAACGACAGAATAAATTTTCTCAAGGAAAAATCCATCAGATTTTTCAACGCACGTATCTCCTGTATCAGTGATTAGCTTAAAACGCGGATTATAGACTTTAAAAAAATCGATGCCTATTAAATTTGGAATTTCAACAAAAATAATATTGTAACATTGTATAAATTCATGTTTCGGCAATATATTCACCCCGCATGCATAATAACAATAGCGTATGAAACTTATTGTCCATGCACGTTCACCTTCAGAGGAATAAAATCGAAGGAAAAAAATTAAACGTCGTGCTGTTGGGGTCAGTGTAGGTGTCGGAAGGGCAGTTATACAAGACTGCATTCTCTCTTAAGACAACAATACTCGGGCTTAGTTCCTTGTCACGCGTTCAAAGTCTCACTAAACATTACAATATTGTTTCTTTTTCACAAGCTATTGAGGAGTTTATGACTCTCACTCTATGTATAAATTCTATAGGCGGAGATTTGTTTAATGAAAGTGTCGATTTGATAGCTTTATTTAAATACCTATATAACTAAAATGTTCTGAAAGACGTAATAAAGCATAAGATGTAACATTGTACCAGTTTTCTCGAATTTATAACAGACTATTTATAGATACATTACACGATGATTACCTCTATTCTTGTTTTAAACTTGATTTTTTCTATGTAGTAAATGATCAGTTGTCCTTTTTTCTGTTCTATTCAAGGATAGACCGAATCAATTCAATGGCAGAATGATTTATTCCAACAATCAATATGTTTATATTTTACTATAGTAGAAAACATGTACACATTCATTAGAAACCCCTATATTATAATTATAAAATATATAATCCTCCTCGTTTTTACGACCTTCACTGTTTTTATGCCCAGAAGTTATTTGTTTGTATTTGTAATTATGCATACATTAATCACAATTTATTGCATTTATTGTTGTTTTATTTGTGTATATATTGTTCTTTTAGATAATTTAAATTTTATTGTGGTCATTAATTAATTAAATTTTGCCAGAAGCAAGTCAATTTTTTAAAGAATTTTATTAATAGAACATTAGTGTAAGAAAATTGAAAGATTTAATATAATAAAAGCATCATGCAAGTTACGTATAAAAAGGTTATAAATAAATTAGTTTTTAAGTACGTGCACAAATTATTTACCTACCCTATACCAAGACGCCACCTGAAGTGTACGTGAAAAGCACCACCACAATATTAAAATAAAACAAAAAGGAAAACATTAAAAACAATTCACATAATAAAACTTAAATAAAAAGCTAAAATATGTATATACATAAATGAACTACACTCAGTGTACAAGAAAAAATATTGTTACTTGTTAGGTACAATGTGTGTTAATAATTAAAACAAAACTACTGTTCACATGTTACAGTTTTGCTGTTAGCAATCAACAGAATTAATTACCAATAGCTATATAAAGTGCATATACGCGAATTATATACGTTAAACAAGAAAAATTGACGTTTTATATTCACAATAGTACAAAAGCAATTTGGCAAAATGTGTGATTATTAATTTCAATTAGAAGTAAATTTTGCTTGGGAAGCCAAAAATATTTTTCGCCTCACATAATTACATGCTCTACTAAAAGTTCGGAATTTTAAAGTGAATTTTTCCTGCTTTGTCATAACTAAATATGTAAACAAAAGGATTTGTCAATAAAATCGAATATTTACAAAAAAAGAATTAAATTAAAAATTAAAAGAAATTATTGACTGCAAACAAAGAAATTTGTAACAGAAAAGGCTTTTTTGTCCAATTTTATACAGCTTATTTATAGCTTATAAGTATTTAAACAGTCTGGTGCCGAAAGTGAATGTTTATTTCAATTGTATTTTATGAAATAAATTTCTCATATTGAATTAAAGTGGCTACTATTATTTTTTAAAGTGTGCAGTCACGTTTTTTGCTGAATAGCGCACTTTATATTCAATTATTTTTTATATACAACTTCTTTTATGACAATAAGCTAAGTCCATAAGTACGTACAATAATGATTAAAAAGATTAGTGTAGCTTTACCTTAGGTAATGCGGCCAAACATTGTTGTTTGACGTCCCATACGAGTTGGTCCCGAGGAAATTGGAGGCACTTTTGCACGTTGAGTTCCGGCACATGGATCCTCACCAGGAGGTGGCCGTCCTCAGGACCTCGTTCGCCCTCCTCCTCCATTTTGGCTTGTAGTTCTTCACATCTAAATAATATTTTGAAATTTAATATAATAAATATAGACTTTAGACCTATTTTACACACAATTGTTTCAGATACAGATACGCATATTACATTGTATTGTTATTAAAATTATATAGATAATAGAACTTAAATTACATCAATAAATAGTTTGTAATTTCGTAATAAAAATTCAAAATATGTGAAAATATATTATGGTTCAAGGTAATTACATACGTTCTATCAGAAGTGGAAAAGGACCTATTCTTCTGGTATCTGAATTTTAATGGCATATGTATGTGGTGTAAAAATAATAATAAATGTTACTAAAAGAAACTTAAGAAACAAAATGTTTAACAATAGTTTGAAACACTAGTTATACAACACTACGATCAAATGACAAAATGTCACTAACAAAGCAGTTTCATTTTTAACAGAAAAATAAGAAATTTTGCTGATTATGCACGAGATAACAATGAATATGTAGATATTAACTAGACTATATGCAATACTATATCATACACAACCACTGACATAATGAAATATTTTTTCATATATATCCATTATGTATAAAGTGAATAAGGGACCAAATATTTAAAGTTATTTTATCTTTGTTTATCTTTAGATTACAGAAAAAAACGAACACACTATATATATGGGTATTATACAAATATACACTTTATATTATTATAGGCAAATACAGGTACATAAATGTGTGTTTGATGTGGAACCTCAGAGCCTTTGAACATGGCATTAAAAACTATTTTTAATTAGGAAATAAAACACTGTTTATGAATTCCCAGCATATATTCTTATTCAGCATAGTAAATTTAATTATGAAAAAAAATTTCAAAAATACATATACTATATAATGATTTTTATTATAACATTAGTGTTGCTATAATTCGCACATATCAAACATAAATAACAGAACTTTCACCACCTTAATTAAAACATCCTCATTTGCTGCTATGTGTATGCTTAACGGACGTGAGAAAATAAAATTGCAGTTTTATTAGATGTTAGTACGCACTATGTGATTTATCACGTAATGTAAGGTATAACATCTAACAGCTAACTTGTTATTTATACTTAAAAAATAGCTATCAAGGGTGAAAATGTGGCATTTACTGTAAAATAATAGTTATAGAAAAAATGGCTTCTATTAATAGTTTTATTACAGAAGACTTTAATTGGTTTGCTAACTAATTACAAATAAACATTTTTGATAACTTTATTAATACATACCTACAATACCTACATATATCTAGTAGATGAATCAAATTCTCTTTAATTTGACTTTAAAACCTTATAACTTATTTGTATGCTTACGTGTATTTTTATTACTATATAAATGTAAAATGTCATAAACTTAATTAAGTCTCCTTACGTATATTAACTTATAACGTAAGCAAGTATATTAATTAAGTAAGTAAATATTTAGGTTCCTTAAGTTTCCCGTTTACATACTTGCTAATTTAATATACCATTTATTAATGTTGAAAAACAGTAGATTTGAAAAGATTTTAACAAAGTACAAAATTGCTGACGCTGGCATATTCATAAGCATATTTATTAAGAGCTTTAATTTTTTTGCTTGTCCAACAATTTAAGTTTGTTTCTCGTTTATATTTTGTGCACGATTATTTACATGAAAATAAGATGCCTGTATACTTTTTTATAAAAAGATATAGTTCCGTACACAGTGTAAGAAGTAATATAAATTTAGAAAGAACTCATAAAACGATGACATAAAAGGTATAAAATTGTATGTAAAAATAATGCCACATAAGATAAAACCTGCATATTAGGAAGATAATAATTATATTAAATATTTTACTGTAGTAAGAATTACTACAAAACAAATACTTATTATTTTCTTAATTAAATTAGATTGCTGTTGTATTATTACTTGCACAAATGACTACTCCCATAAGTTCAAACCAGGAAAGGTATTAGACATGGAATTTAAATTACAAAAACCTTTTACAACAAATAACAGTTACAACTAATTAAATAATATATATTTTCTTCATGTGGTTTCGGTTTAGAATGCACTGAATCGACAATTTTGGCCCCTAATACAGATTATTTTTAATGCATAACTTCTACCTAATCTATGGATGAAAAAATAAACATATACACATATACATATACATACTTATAACAGAGTATATATAATCATAATAAAATGTTTTACTCATCAAAAAGTTGAATAGCTTATACTGTTGACAATGGCTTAGTGTTTATTTTTTTAAGAATAAGCAAAATTATAGAGTTTGTAACTTTTCAAAAGTTGAAAATTACATTATTAACAAGGAAATATTTTTGTTCTATAAATTATGATAATTTTCACTACTGATGTGCATATAAAAAATTCATAATTTGTAAAAAAAATAACAATGTGTACATTGTAATATAATTTTTATAAAAAAAAGTATGAGAATGAGAACGATTGAATACTTTCAATTTTTAAATAATCAACTTTTGGTTTTATTGATGTACCCGTAATGTTGAAAGTTCTTAGAAAGAATAATTTTTGATTTAAATTCATTTAATACAAAAAACAGGCTCTAAAATAACTGACTATTTTGTTAATAATATCTATAGCTATTTATTTATTCCAGGTAAGAAGAAATCTACGGGAAAATATATTTTTAATATGGCGTAACATTTCCGTTAGGTAGTAGTGACAGCGTAACAATCTATTACATTTATTTCACAGACTATGGTATAAAATTTTAATAATGAAAAATTATTTTATATATTGATGTCTAATAAATGACGCCAACTTATGTCATGCTTGTATTTTCAAGTTATACGAGTACATAACAACATCAATATACATGACTATAGTAAATACATAACTGTACTTTATATGATATTTTATTTAAATAAGAAAGATATAGTATAATAAAGTACATTTTAAAGAAGTGCATGTCGGTAAATATTTAGAAATCGCATTTTACAAAATATAAAAACTGAGAGTGTATCTTGTTGAATAAGTAGTTTTCCTCATGAAATGACACAACTGAAAATGAATGCATTTATTAAAACAATTTAATTTGAACTTGCATTTTTCAAAAACTAAAATCTTCATATAGCAAATAAATTTTTTTAGGGTTGTATCTTGTATTTAATTATATGGTTTTTGATGTACCGTTATACAATTTTAGTTTGTTAAAAAAATTCTTATTATATATGTAAAAGATATCGCTCATAAACATAAATGTATGTGAACTCTCGTTAGCCAGTACAATTTTGAATAGTTATTATAAGAGCAACATCAGTCAATAGAGCATGAAGCTGTATCGTGAATATGAGAATTTCAATATAATAAAATATTGAAATTAATGATGTAGGTATACATGATATTCTAACATGATGTAGATACTAAAATATACATATATAGTTAACTTAAATACATGTACATATTTGTATAATATTGATTTTTTTATATGTATCATTGTTTAAGTTAGTAAAAATTTTCAAATATAGATAATTGGGCAGTGAAAGCTACTAAATTGGGTTAATTATTGAATTTACTAGAGGATGTAAGGTTATCTGGTTGATTTTTATTACTTTAAAAAATAAAATTAGATTTCAACGTATTTTTGTTGATTTCTTAGCTAATTCAAATTATTTCTCTATAATTTTTGGCGAATATGTATTATGTAACTCGAAATTTCTACAACTTGAATTTTTTTCTGTTTCCTTCAGATTCGAGTTAGGGAAATTACATTGTATTATTTTAATATAATTTTAAGAGAAAATTTCCAAAAAAAATAGAGTTTACTGATTTTGTGATTCACTTTTTCCAAAAAATTTTCCCCAATTTTAACAACTATAGTTGTGGGCGAAGACTTAAATATTAAAAACATTTTGTAGGTATGTGTTTTACAAATACCACTTGTAGGTACGAAAAAAATATCCCTAAGAAAAAGCGTACTCTTTTGATTTATTATGAAATTTTGGTTTCATAATGAACTCATTAACACATTGCAATTTTTCTGTTAATTATTAGAATAAGAATTAAACATTTTTTTTAATTTTACACATGTAATGTAATTTTCACATTGTTATTTTATTTATTGGGAAAAGTAGCCTGATTCTACTCGTAAAGTTGAAAAGGGAGATATTAAAAATTATTTAATAATAAATCAAAACAAAATTGAGTATCTAAAAAATATATGACCAGATTGAAAGCTTTAAAAAACAGAACAAGTTAACGTCAAAGTGTTTTTTTCGCATCAGTGCAGATTTTCAGCTTTATTTAGTAAAAAAAGTGAAATAAAATTAGTTCCATCAAGCTTGATAGACGGACTTTTCGGTTTTTATGCATCTTGCATGCAAATGATTTTGAAAATTTGCCAAGTTGACCCTCGTCTATATATTATAATATAAAAATGGGTCAATTTTGCCGCAGGATATAAGACAGATATTCTGTTCTAGGTAAAGTTTTATTATAAAAATTGTGAGCCCGGTCATTGCCTGTCTGATCGTGAGAGGCCCACATCACGATAAGGCATTGTTGGGCTTATGTGTGTATGTGTGTGTGCCACCAAAGTGGAAAAATAAAACTCTCACCTGACCTCTTCACTTTCGGCACAAATATGGTCTGATGTACATGTTCGATTCAATTTCATGTCAATATGAATTATATGCAAGTGTGGGCTTTAAACACTTTGACTCTTATACCAAATTGGATTAGCTTTCATTTTCGAAATACATTTTTTTGCTGTTGCTACATTAGAATATTAAAGACCCTAAATTCGAGAATTATAAGAGGCTGATTTTAAAGTTTTAAACACCTACGTACAAAATATTGATGGTGACTTAATTTTATGCAACATGCATAAATTTTCGACCAACTTATATATAGGCGTTTCTTATTAAATATTCCTGTAAAGGTGTTTATTTAAATTTAAATTAGTTTCTAATATTTATAATGGAAACAATTACTTTTGTGTCATTTAATTAGTATAGGATTTATTTATTATATTATTGAATGTTTAAAATGAACTAAATTTATTCGCGTGGATTGTTTTAAGAAATGGGATGCTTTATTATTTTTGCATTAATAAACATATTTGAAAAATATACATATGGTCATAATTTCGCTTTTAAAGTATAAATTACAATATTACGTTTTTAGAAACTTATCCAATTGCATGTTTTTATCACAATTATTATTATTAGAAAATAAATAATTTCACATTAACCCAAATATGTCGCATTAGGGTCAACCTTCTCTATAATGACATAAAATAATTTTCACCTCTGGGTATATTAAGGTGAATTACTGCACAATCAACGGAAATAATGTAATAGAAACGAATGTTAAACGTTTTTAAACTCAACAAACTGGTTCAACTTAATTGTAAATATGAAAATTATTATTTTATATTATTATAATAGTATTGAAATTAAAAAAAAAATACACACACGAACACGGTTATAATTTACAGAGCAAGTTGAAGAGAAAAATTTGAAAGATCAATGCTATAAAAATAATTACATAAAATATAATATTTATTTAATTACAAGTTGATGATATATGAGTGTATTATATGTATGATATATTTGCATGCCACTTTTACTCAATAATATACAAACCAAATAAAACTCCAAATTATTAGCTTCGTGACCAAATTGCATAAATGTACATTTTATATAAAATTGTGATTAATTGGTCTCTGGATACTTTTTGACAGACTTGTTTCTTGCTCGTGTAATATTTTCAAATGAAGGTTAATTTTAAATTAATTGGCCGTTTTACCATTTCATACGTTTATATTTAATGTAATTAATTCATACTTTCTGTTTCTTGTGCTGTGTTGTTGATATACTCTTTAGAAAAAAGTGCCTACAAGTAGTTTATGACTGACGTTTCAATTATGATATTAAGAAAATTGTCTAAGTAAAAATAGATCAACTACATAACATAAAACGATGACATGATAATGGACAGTTATGAAAATGATGACAGACTTGAAACAATTTTAAAGGATGAAAAACAAAATACTCATATAATGAACATATGCAAGTGCTTTTTTTCTACTTGTGTTAAAACATTTCTGTTGATGAGCAATATAAATATAAAAAATCTACACTAGTACACTAGTGGCTTATTGTAGACACTTGTTTATATAAATAAACTTTATTCTCAAAAGGTATAGGTTTGTAGGTAAAAGCCTCGATGTGAGTTTATAAAAAATGGGATTTCCATGAAGTAAAAAAAGGAAAATATAAACGTCTGGTCAGCACGATTTTATTTTTTAATATGTTTCGAAGAATTAGGAACCATGCTTTTGTGTTGCACTTCTCTGAAGTTAATGCAAAATATTTTCGATTGTAAAATTCAAAATTTACATATACATACAAAAGACTTTGCAAAGAATAATGCACACAGGTGTTCTATATATAAAAATACATATACATATATGTAAATACTAAAGGCATAGAAAAAATCACATTCTACTAACTTGTTGGTTTATCTAAAGTTAAGTGATTGAAGTATAAAATTAATATTAATTTCCCCTTTGGCACAATATGCCAAAATAATACATGTAAATATGTATATAACTTCGACTATAAATTTAAAACAATCATTATTAAATAATTACATGCATATTTGACAAGTATTAGATGTATACAAAAATGCTGACATTTAAAATAACATGCGGAACTGCTAAAAACTATAAAGTAAATTGGTTAAAAATTAAATGAATTTTCTAAACAACTTTTCATTATTACATAATATTTATATGTACATAATAATTTAATAATGTACAGGCAAATGTATATAAAAATTATAAATACACAGATATACCTAATTTATAAACAAAACTCCAACAAACAATGATTAAATAATAAAGTATTATGTTCATTATAATTATTAAACGAAAATTAATATTTATAATATAAAAATTATTATTAATATTTTATATTATATACATATAAAGAAAGTTTGACTGGGAGCAAATAAATCCAGTTTTAAAATTTAATAATAAATCATACTTATACCGTTTACCATAAAATTAATGATTATCAATAAAAATTTTGAGTGTTGAAATAAATTAATATTTTAATTAATTATATAAACTTTTGAAAAAGTTCATGTGAATTTCTATTAATGTTTGTTGTATATTTTATTGCTTTTAATTGACTAATCATTTTTGGAGTACCAACTGAGATGATATTTTTTATCTTATAATAAATAATGGATGTACGAGTAGTTAACAGTATAATTGCATATGTTAAAAGCACGCTGTATAATATGATAGGTATATTAGTGTTTTCCCACATTATGTACGCACATACATATGCATCTATATATAGATGTTAGTTTAATAATTTCATGAATTACAAAAATTCCAACAGTATAGTAAAAATGTCTATTTGGTTGAAAGCAAACCTATTAAACTACTTACATTACGAGTACTTGGGCCTGTGACCACAGGAATGTCTTTCTTGAAGTAGATTTTCACAATCTGAAAAGGATTATAAATTTTTTAGTCAATATGTACAGGGTGACTTCATTTAGGATTACACTATACTTATTTTAAATGCTAAACGAAACGTTTTAACCAAGTTCTGGATTTAAGGTTTAGGATAATGGTTAATTTAATGAAAATATTTTCATTGCTAAGCTGTTTCCACCAGTTATACCGGAAACTGACTTCCTTATTTTAAATGGAACACCTTTTTTTATTCGATTTTTGAATTATACATCAAATTGAAAGTTAAGCTCGCCCCTAAAGTTGAAGGTTTTTGAATTATAAATTTTTTCTGTCAATAATCGAAAAATGACACTGGGTTAAAAAAAGTAATATCTTTGGCAATACATTTGATAGAATAAGGAAATTTTGCAAAAACACTATACTATAAAGTTTTCAACTTAATAGAAACTTATAAAATATTTTTACAATGAGTGTTTTAATATTGCTATTTTTATTGGATTGGCCAGAGGCGCCCTTAAATCTAAAATTTTGTTAAAATATCTTTTTCGATTTTTAAACTAATTATGGTGTAAGCTTATTAAATAAATCACCCTGTACATTTTCTATATAATAGCACATAATATTTACATAAGTAAAAAAATTGTGTAAAAAAATTAAACCCGTCGTACATTACGAGTATGATCAAAAAATCTTACGTGTCTTTTTTATATTTGCTGTAGCCTAAATATGGGCATGAGCTTTCCCTTACAACATATTACAATGGCCATTTATATGCGTACATTTATGACACAATTTCAATGCATGTAAATGACTACTCGCATAATAATAACTTTTATTTAAATACTTATATAAAAGTAAAATCTATATAAACATGTTTTATAAATCAGCCCAGTTTTTTTTATATATAAATATAATATACGTTATAAAATTTTAAACGTTTAATTTTAATATCAAATAAACTACGATATAAAAGAGACATTCGCACCTAATTTGTATGTATATAAACAAAATTTTAATTAAGTGATCATATTGTTTGATATCATAATTTGCACGAATGTGTTCGACCACCTGCTTGTTGTTAAGAAGACTATCATTTTCGTTGTTTTTTTTATAAATAGCGAAAAAAGAGTATACACACCATACATAGTTATAAAATAAACATAGTAAAACTTTAATTATGATTTCAAGGTTATTATTCCTCTTATGGGACAGTGTAATAAAATCTAATGAACGAATTTAAAACTATAAAATTTCACCAAGGATAACATACAAATAAAAATGTTTTTTTATGTATGTTTTGTTGTATTACATTGATGTTACTACCAGCAATTATACATACATAATAAGAACAAGAAAAAAAAATTCGCCCAAAATGAAATACGCGCATTATGTTTTCATTTTACATCAAATTAAGTACCTTTATCTATAATGGATGGAATTGACTTTATAGTCAATAAATCAAAAGATATTTATACAATTATTATGTAATGCTTTTTGAATTTCTCGGTCAGATAGTTTTTAGCTTGACAATAAAAATGCTATTATTGTACATGTTGCATCAATTAAATAAATTTCCTCTGTAATATTAATAATTGTTTGCGCTTTCTAATAAATTTATATACAATAACATTTTTTTTCTTTTATACGTAATAATAACTTTAAATGCCTAAATTTATAATAAAATACACGATTTATAACGGAGCAGGTGGCGGAGCAGAAAATTATTAACAATTTCTGATTCTTCTTTGTATCAGATTTAGTTATATTATTATTTATTAAACTATAGAAAAATTATCGAAAAAGACTATAACAATTTACCATAATTATTTACCAGATGGTCTTTTGTACACTTTAGATTTATCTGTAAAACTGACTTATTTACCCCGAACACAATTCTAGGCCGTGTTTAAACACACATGTCATACTTTTAACTAAAATCCACTATTATACTGGTGGCTTTATCGCACTTGCACCCCCATATCTCTGGGGAATGATTAATGTTGAGACCAAAAAGCTAGTCACCCTTACATTGGATCTAAAATTTTTCAAATGTTTTCTATATTGGCTTAATCTATTTAAATTATGATAAAAGACGTTTTATATCCCCATACATTATGCGTTATGTTAGAATGTATTTTCATTACAGACATTTTTGCACAAAGATATTTATGTTAATTAAAATTGTACAACAACAAAAAAAAATGGAAATTTATAACATAATCCTGGCATTCAGAAACAAAACGAATAATTCTTAGGATGCAATACGTTTAAAATGATATTAAAAGAATGATAATAGAAGTGTTTACAGATATAGATGAGTGTAATAATTAAGGTTTTATATATCATAAATCACAACTACCTTCCAATATGGTTTTCCATGTTGTTGTTGCTGGTTAACTTCAATTTCTGCAATCTTGTATGTACATATATATACGTATTTTACTGTAGTATTTATCGCTTTATTTACGACAGTCTCAGGGTAAATAAATTCTCTTAAATGTACTGAACATCGACGTTTGGAATTTGTATCTTTAATACTCTTTATATCAATTTGTAGATCGTATTGTATTGTTGTTTTTTTATTATTATTGAAACACACAAATATTTATTATACTATTTCTATATATATAAGTATAATGTGAACTAATTATGTTATGAAACAATAAATTCATTGTTTTAAAACACAATATGAAAAAATTATAGTATGCAGCTGAAAAGATTGTTGCTATAATTTAGTTAATCTTGATAAAAGTATAATTTTTTTTCTTTCTATTTTGGGCAAACTATTTTTGAATAGCACAGTTATGAAATGTTAAAAGTATGTATTAAAAGAGTATGGGTTAAGTATGTGAAATTATATATTTTGAAAGTATTACGATTAGGAAATAATAATCGATGCTTGAAAACAAATAGGCGAGGTACTCTTTGACATCCCTTTTGATTATTTTTCAATAATTAATCATAAATATTTAATAAAATTGCGTTATATAACAAAGTTATTATATAGTTGATGGTAATTTTTTCTTACACATACAATACTTACAGATTTATAGTTAATAATGCAGTGTAAAGTGCAAATTATACTATATAATAATGTTGGGTATTACGAAATTTTTTCTAAGTAGATAATATATCATTTTTATTCATGACTTCATTAGATCATAAAAATTATTAATAAATATGATGTGTTGGGAATTTATGCTAAAATCAATTATAAATTTTCATTAATTACACGTTTAACTATAATTAATGCTTAAATAATATTTTATGTTGTTTTTAATTTATTTTTTCTAATTCGTAATGAAGATATATACAAACAGAAATTTGGTTAGTAAATTGATGAAATTTAAAAAATAAACAACTTCATTTTATAAAGACATAAAGTAAACAAGATAATGAAACAAAACTGGAACGTATGCCAGTTAATCTGAATTGCGAAAACGAAATTGTGTATCCCAGTTTTAGCTGCAGGGATGCTGCACGAGAATCCTGCAAAATGCTCCGGCACTGCACCCTAAATAAGGTGAATGAACCTTCATATATTAAATAGTTCTTGAAACCTACCCCTTAAAATCATTTCTCTGTTGAAAACATATTATTAATTAATTAGGTTTTATTCCTGATAAATTCCGAGCTTTTAAAACAAAAATTATGCACTTGCGTACATTTTGCGTTCAATAAATAATAATTTACGATTAAATCTTGTTTATAAACAACATATTTGACATAGTCTATTTCAGTTCTACATATGTGCACACCAGATTTGTAATTTGACATTTTAGATCAATTTTTCGTTACATGGTTTTCAATATTGAGAGAAGAAAAATTCTTCGTTATTGTTTTTTATGAACTAAAATAATTGTTAATTTTTTCATAGATGTGTTTCGAAGATTACCAAGATTTGTATTATATAGTATATTTAAATTTAATTGAAAATATAAACTGACTTCTAATTCTACAATTTAATTAACAGTTGAAAACTGAAAAATAACTGCTTTCTGCTTTCTTTTGTTGCCAACCACACAGTGAGTACCAGCAAAATCTCGTGTGCACATAGAATTGAAATAGACTAAACAAATTTTGCTAGTTAATAGTTATAACTACGAGTAATTATGATAATTCATAATACGTGCGTTAGAAAAAAGCTCAATATACACATATTAATTCTTCCAAGCTTTCTAGAGAGCTCGGTTGCTAGGCAACTTTAATTCAGCTGACTGGTTGTGTACAAAACTGTTATTTTTCTATTTTTCTTGGTATCCTAGTAGGTAACATACATACACATAAAATATAATCACTTTAACCATGCTTCTATAACAATAGAAAACGTTTATGAAGAGGTTTCAGCGGAAAATTGCGGAACAAAGATGGACAAAAACAGTGGAAAGCAGAGTGTTGCCTAGCGACGAGTCAGACGCCGTCTGATCAATAGTAGAAGACCAAAAGCTTTTCCATAACATATCCACACTAAATTATCACTTTACTATTGTTATGGGATTTTTCTATTAGTTGTTTTCAACTTTTTTCGTAAAAATTATTACAAAGTAAAAAATTTTATATATGTCACCCAAATATAGTACGTACAACTGTTAGACATTTGTGTGTACCTACGAGTTTTCTCTTCATTTAAAATGTGTTATGAGGCATAATAAAATCATTTATGCATGTGTGACCATATTGGCAGAATATTAAAATAATAATATAGAATATATAATGTGTTATATTGTTATTTTATATTCGTTAACGTATAATATCCTATTCATATTCGTATAATAATTCGAAACACCTATTGAACTTGTAAGTTTTACGAGTTCATGTAGGTGTTTTATACGCTTTCGCATTAACTAATTAAAACTATACATATATTTACATTTTATAATACAAAATAGCTATAAGTAACAAAAAAAACTTGAAAATGCACTTGGGAACATAATAGAAGTGGCGGATGTTATGGATTTTACGATAATATATATTTACGAATAGAACAATTCATATAAATGAAAGCGGACTTCCTGATTTTGCATATACGTACATATTTTATTAATTAATGCGGGTAGTTGATGTGAACTTGTTTTAAGTGACCTCAAAAATTCTGATTTGGGAACCCACTAATTGTTTTAAAAAGTATTGTGCTTAGTACAGGTTACTAATTATAACAAAAAAATTAAATAGTCGTTTTAGTTTATTTTATGAGCGTTTTTTGTATTAAATTTAGCTGTATTTGAATTTCGAATTAAAATGGGTTTGCATAAGCTAAAAAAGTTGTAAATATTGAAATAGTCACTAAAGATAGATATAGTTAAGCTATATATAGTTACATTTGCATTTATCCATATTTTATACTCAAATAGGTTTGGCTAGCAGTAAATAATACAAAATCAATATTTTACATAGTTCCAATTAACGACTTTAAACTGTAATGTGATTTATTCCATCTTTTCACAATTTATGCAAAATGTGTACGTATTTACTAATTTATTTAAATGTTGTTACTACAAGTCGAGGTTCTGTTCACCTCCAATTAAATTAATTCT